>WQNJ02000434.1:0-124202 GCA_016584745.2 Phylloscopus trochilus trochilus | reverse complement strand
ACCCAAGCTCCTGACCTGGATTTGTACCCAGGGAATTCTCAGCGAAAAAATTTTTCCCGTCCAACTTTTCACAAAACAAAAAAATTCCAAAGGAAAATACAACTGAGGCTGCTCCCAAAATGAAAATTCCCTAAATAATCCAGAATTTATATTTAATAATAAATTAAAATATTCTCTTCCTGAGCCTTACCCCAAGCTCCTGACCTGGATCTGTACCCAGGGAATTCTCAGGGAGCATTTTTCCCTCAGGAAGAATTTTTTCCCTCCAAGTTTTCCACATTTTCGCCAAGGGAAAAAAAAAAATCCAAAAGAAAATACAACTGAGGCTGCTCCCAAAATGAAAATTCCTTCAATAATAATGGATTTATATTTATTAATAAGTTAAAATATTCTCTTCCTGAGCTTTATTCCAAGCTCCTGACCTGGATTTGTATCCAGGGAATTCTCAGGGAAATCTTTTTCCCATCCAACTTTTCACAAAACAAAAAATTCCAAAGGAAAATACAACCGAGGCTGTTCCCAAATGAAAATTCCTTCAAAAATCCAGAATTTATATTTAATAGCAAATTAAAATATTCTCTTCCTGAGCCTTACCCCAAGCTCCTGACCTGGATTTGTATCCAGGGAATTCTCAGGGAAATTTTTTTCCCATCCAACTTTTCACAAAACAAAAAAAATTCCAAAGGAAAATACAACCGAGGCTGCTCCCAAAATGAAAATTCCTTTAATAACCCAGCTCCGGCTCCCCGCGGCGCCTTCGAGCCTTCCCTGGCTCCGGAGCCAATTCCAGGAGGGAATTCTGAGCTCCCCGAGCCCCAAGCCCGGCTCCTCCATTCCCGGCTCGGAGCTCCCCGGTTCCCGGTTCGGAGCCTCCCCAGCGCCGCTTGGAGCCCGGCCCGGCCCGGACACCGAACCCGGCCCGGCCCCGACACCGAACCCGGCCCCGACACCGAACCCGGCCCGGACACCGACACTGAACCCGGCCCGGACACCGACACCGAACCCGGCCCGGACACCGACACCGAACCCGGCCCCGACACCGAACCCGGCCCGGACACCGAACCCGGCCCCGACACCGAACCCGGCCCCGACACCGAACCCGGCCCGGCCTCGCCGGACCCCGCCTGAAACCCCGGTCCGAGACCGCCCCGACCATGGATCGGAGCCTCCCCATGCCCCAGTTTGGGACCCCTCAGCCCCAGTTTGGACCCCCAGTCCCATTTTCAACCCCCCCAGCCCCACTTTGGGAGCCCTCAGCCCCACTTTGGGAGCCCCAGTCCCATTTCCAACCCCCCCAGCCCCACTTTGGGACCCCTCAGCCCCACTTTGGGACCCCTCAGCCCATTTCCATCCCCCCAGCCCCACCCGGCCCCTCCGAGCGCCCCCGGCCCCTCACGTACCTCCCTCAGTGCGGCACCGGCCCCGCTCCGCGCCTGCGCCCTCCGCGCGCTCCCATTGGCTGAGCCCCGCGCCGCTGCGCTCCTCTCTTCACCTCCCCCCCGGCCCCCACCCGCCCGACGCAGAGGTTCCGGTGGTGCCGGCCATAACCCCTCAGTGTCATCGAAGCCGCCGCCATTCGCGCCTCGGGGCTGCCCCGCGTGGGGCGGGGGTGAGTGTGGCTCCCCCGGGGTGCTGCCGGTTCCTGCGGGCAGCGAGGGTGCGCGTGGAACGGGAGAGCGATGCGGGGATGGGGTGTGCGACGGCCTGTGGTGTCCGGGTCCTCCCCCTCCCTCCTCCTGGGACCTCCGTGAGGGGAATTCCCTTAAACCTGAGAGATCCTTGGAGCTCTGTGAGGGAGGAATTCCCTCAGGGATGTCCCTAAATTCCAGTATTACCTTGGAGATCTCTGAGGGAGGAATCTCCTCATGGAAACCCTTTAATCCCGGTGTTCATGGAGATCACTGGGGGAGGAATTCCCTCAGGGATGTCCCTTAATCCTGAGAGACCTTTGGAGAACTCTGAGGGAGGAATTCCCTCATGAAAATCCTTTAATCCCGGTGTTCCCCTGGAGATCCCCGAGGGAGGAATCCCGTCATGGAAACCCTTTAATCCTGGTGATCCTTGGAGATCCTTGAGGGCAGAATTCCCTCATGGAAACCCTTTAATCCTGGTGATCCTTGGAGCTCTCTGAGGGAGGAATTCCCTCATGGAAATCCTTTAATCCCGGTGATCCCTTGGAGAACTCTCAGAGAAAAATCTCCTCATGGAAATCCTTTAATCCCGCTGTTCATGGAGATCTCTGAGAGAGAAATTCCCTCATGGAAATCCTTTAATTCCAGTGTCCCTGGGAGATCTGTGAGGGAGGAATGCCCTCAGGGATGTCCCTTAATCCTGAGAGACCTTTGGAGATCTCTGAGTGAGGAATCCCCTCAGGGAAATCCTTTAATCCCGGTGTTCATGGAGATCTCTGAGTGAGGAAATCCCTCATGGAAACCCTTTAATTCCAGTGTCCCTTGGAGATCTGTGAGGGAGGAATTCCCTCAGGGATGTCCCTAAATTCCAGTATTACCCTGGAGATCTCTGATGGAGGAATTCCCTCATGGAAACCCTTTAATCCCGGTGATCCTTGGAGATCTCTGAGGGAGGAATTCCTTCAGGGATGTCCCTTAATCCTGAGAGACCTTTGGAGAACTCTGAGGGAAGAATTCCCTCACGGAAATCCTTTCATCTCCTTTTTTTTTCTTCCCGATTTTTTTGTGCGTGTGTTTTTTCCTCTCCCCCCGCCCCCCCCCCCCCCCACTTTTTTATTTTCTTTTTCCTTTTTTTCCCTCCCCCTATTTTTATTCCTTCCATCCTTCCAAATCCAGGGAAAAAAAAAAAAAACTCCGGGAAGGCGGGAGGTGCCCGCCCTGCGAACAACGGGACGATCCCGCAGCGCTTCCCCAACCATTCCCGGAATTTCCATCCCTCCACCGCTCCCAATCCCTTCATTTCCCCACATCCCACCACCAGTTCCTTTCCCTCCTCTTACAGGACAAAACCAAGAAGGGAAAACCCTCAATTCCCCACCTCTAAAAACCATGAAAAACCCAAAATTCCTGATCCCCCATGAATTTCCAATCCCATTTTTAACAGATTTCTTTTGAAAATCTCAAATTTTTTTTTTTTTGGCTGAGCCTGGAATTAGTTTTATTTTTGGTTTTGGTTTTGGTTTGGGGTTTTTTGTTGTTTTGTTGTTGTTGTTGTTGTTGTTGTTGTTGGTTTGTTTGTTTGTTTGTTTTGGTGGTTTTTGTTGTTTTTATTTTATTTTTATTTTTATTTTGGTTTTTTGATTTTTTTTGTTTTTTTTATTTTATTTTATTTTATTTTATTCTTTATTTTTATTTTCATTTTCATTTTCATTTTTGTTTTTACTTTTACTTTTGCTTTTTTTTATTTTTATTTTTTGGGTATTTTTATTTTTATATTTTTTTATTTTATTCCTATTTTTCTTTTATTTTTATTTTACATTTATTTTGATTTTTATTCTTATTTTTACTTTTATTTTACTTTTACTTTTACTTTTACTTTTACTTTTACTTTTACTTTTTATTATTTTTATTTTTATTTTTTCTTTTTTTGGGTATTTTTATTTTTTTATTTCTTTTTTCTTTTATTCTTATTTTTATTTTGTTTTTATTTTATTTTTATTCTCATTTTTACTTTTACTTTTATTTTTATTTTATATTTGTTCTTATTCTTATTCTTATTCTTATTCTTATTCTTATTCTTATTCTTATTCTATTTCCCCCCTCAGCCTGCATGGACAGAGCAACTTTCGCCCGTTTTTTCCGGGATCCGGGGAATTTTCCTGCCGATCCTGGCGGCGCCGTGGATTTCCTGGACAAAGCCGAGTCCTTCCAATATTCGGATTTTTTCCGGGATTACCTCATTCCCAACCGGCCCTGCATCTTCTCGGCCAAGTTCACCGAGGACTGGGGCAGCAGGAGGAGCTGGGTCAGGCGGGACGGAAAACCCGACTTTGAGCACCTCCTGCGGGAGTTCGGTGAGTCCGGGAAATTTGTCCAAAATCCTAAAAGGTGGAGGGGTTTAGGAAATTTTTGCAAAATCCTAAAGGATGGTGATTTTTAGGATGGGATTTTTAGGGCTAAAAGCACTAAAGAAATGGGAATTCCAAGCTTTTTTCCTGAAAATTTTCCATGGATTTTTGCCACGGAAAACCCAACAGGAAATTTTTTGTCAAATCCTAAAGGATGGAGATTTTTAGGATGGGAATTTAGGGATAAAAGCACCCAAACCCCCTGAATTCCAAGCTTTTTTCCTAAATTATTCCATGGATTTTTTTTTTTCCCATGGAAAACTCAACTTCGAGCATCTCCTGCGGGATCTTGATGAATCCAGGAAATTTTTGTCAAATCCTAAAGGATGGAGGGGTTTAGGATTGGGATTTTTAGGGATAAAAAAACTAAAAAATTAGGAATTCCGAGCTTTTTTCTGAAATGAATCCATCGATTGTTTTATTTTCCCCATGGCAAACCCAACTTCCACCATCTCCTGTGGGAGTTCGGTGAGTTCTGGAGGGTTTTTGGGCAAATCCTAAAGGGTGGAGATTTTTAGGATGGGATTTTTAGGGCTGAAAGCACTAAGGAAATGGGAATTCCAAGCTTTTTTCTGAAATGATTCCATGGATTTTTCCATGGCAAACCCGACTTTGAGCATCTCCTGCGGGAGTTCGGTGAGTCCAGGAAATTTGTCCAAAATCCTAAAAGGTGGAGGGGTTTAGGATTGGGATTTTTAGGGATAAAAAACCTAAAAAATTAGGATTTCTGAGCTGTTTTCTGAAATGAATCCATGGATTTTTTCCATGGCAAATCCGACTTCCAGCATCTCCTGCGGGAGTTCGGTGAGTACAGGGGGGTTTGGGGCAAATCCTAAAGGATGGAGATTTTTAGGATGGGATTTTTAGGGCTAAAAGCACTAAATAAATGGGAATTCCAGGCTTTTTTCTGAAATGATTCCATGGATTTTTCCATGGGAAACCTGACTTCCAGCATCTCCTGCAGGAGTTCGGTGAGTCCTGGGATTTTTTTCCCAAATCCTAAAGGGTGGAGATTTTTAGGATGCAATTTTAGGGCTAAAAGCACTAAAGAAATGGGAATTCCAAACTTTTTTCTGAAAATTTTCCATGGATTTTTGCCACGGAAAACCCAACAGGAGTTTTTTCTGGAATTGTTTTCCTGCTCGATTCCAAATCCTAAATGATGAAGATTTTTAGAATGGATATTTTAGGGCTAAAAGCACTAAAGAAATGGGAATTCCAAGCTTTTTCCCTAAATCAATCCATGGATTTTTATTTTTTTTTTTTCCATGGGAAACCCAACTTTGAGCATCTCCAACAGGAGTTCGGTGAGTCCTGGGATTTTTTTTTCCCAAATCCTAAAGGATGGGCGGGTTTAGGATGGGAATTTAGGGCTAGAAGCATGAAAAAATTAGGAATTACAAGCTCTTTTCCTAAATTATTCCATGGATTTTTTCCATGGACAATTCAACTTTGAGCATCACCTGCAGGAGTTTTTTCTGGAATTTTTTTTTCTCCTGGATTCCAAATCCTAAAGGATGGAGATTTTTAGGATTGGATTTTTAGGGCTAAAAGCACTAAAAGAGGCAGAATTCCAACCTTTTTTTCTGAAATGAATCCATGGATTTTTCCATGGGAAACCCAACTTTGAGCATCTCCAACAGGAGTTCGGTGAGTCCTGAGTGATTTTTTTTCCAAATCCTAAAGGATGGAGATTTTTAGGATGGAATTTTAGGGCTAAAAGCACTAAAGAAATGGGAATTCCAAGATTTTTTCCTAAATTATTCCATGGGGGGGGGTTGCCATTTATTATACAGATCTTAATAATCATTAGTGAACCACTGATTAATTTTTTTAATTATTATTAGTGTTAAATCCTTAGCCATGCCTTGCTGGTAATGGGATTTTAGAGGAAAATTCCCTTTAAACTGGAAAAACCTGGAAAATCCAGGTCACAGAAAAGAGAAACCCAGAAAATAATTTATAAAATAATTAAATTAATCGTGTTATGACAAATATAAAAACATCATTAACATTGAAATAGTTGTATTTAGTGGGACTTTTTCTACCAATATTAATAATTATCAGTGAACCACTGATGGATTAAACAATATTTAATAATGCATTTTTATGTTAATATTAATATTTAAATTAATATTGATATCAATATTTAAATTAACATCAATATTAATATTAAACCCATATCCATACCTTGCTGGTAATGGGATTTTAGAGGAAAAATTCAGATCAAGGCAATGACAAACCCAGAAAATAATTCATAAAATATTTAAACTAATTGAGAGATGACAAATAAAAAAATACAAATAACATTGAAATATTGTATTTAATTGGACCCTTTTTACCAATATTAATAATTATCAGTGAACCACTGATTAATTAAACAATATTTAATAATTATTTTTATTATATTATGTTACATTATATTATATTACACTGTATTATGTTACATTATATTGTATTGTATTGTATTATATTATATTATATTATATTATATCCTTATCCATACCTTGCTTTTAATGGGATTTTTAGAAGAAACTTCCCTTGAAACTGGAAAATTTGGGTCAAAGCTAAGAAAAACCCAGAAAAGGATTCATAAAAGTAAATTTAAATAATTGAGAGATTACAAATAACATTAAAATATTGTAATTAATTGGACCTTTTTTTTACCAATATTAATAATTAGCAGTGAACCACTGATTAATTAAACAATACCTAATCATTAATATTAAATCCTTCTCCATGCCTTGCTCGGAATGGGATGTTAGAGGAAAATTCCCTTTAAACTGGAAAAAACTGGAAAATCCAGGTCACAGAAAAAAAAAAAAAACCCAGAAAAGAATTCATAAAATAATAAAATTAACTGAGAGATAACGAATATAGAAACATAATTAACAGTAAAATATTTGCAATTAATTTTACTTCTTGTTATAACTATTAACTAATGATTGTCAGTTAATCAGTGGTTAATTAAACAGCATTTAATAACAGATTTTCATATTAAATCCTTATCCTAATTTTAATTTATCCTTATTAAAATGAATTAATTTTACTGTTAAATCCTCACTCATTAAGGAGATTTTAGAGGAAAATTCCCTTTAAACTGGAAAATTCTGCTTAAGGCAAAGAAAAACCCAGAAAAGAATTCATAAAATAATAAAATTAACTGAGAGATGACGAATATAGAAACATAATTAACTGTAAAATATTTGCAATTAATTTTACTTCTTGTTATAACTATTAACTAATGATTATCAGTTAATCAGTGGTTAATTAAACAACATTTAATAACAGATTTTCATATTAAATCCTTATCCTAATTTTAATTAATCCTTATTAAAATGAATTCATTTTACTGTTAAATCCTCACTCATTAATGGGATTTTAGAGGAAAATTCCCTTTAAACTGGAAAATTCTGCTCAAGGCAAAGAAAAACCCAGAAAAGAATTCATAAAATACTTAAATTAACTGAGAGATGACAAATCTAAAAATACAAATAACATCGAAATACTGTAATTAATCAGACTTTTTTATTTACCAGCATTAATAATAACGTTAATAATTGATTAATAACGATTCCTCTGTCGTTCCAGGAGAAGCCCTGGTGCCGGTGGCCAAGTGCGACGTCCGCGAGTACAACTCCAACCCCAAGGAGCTGCTGCCCTTCAAGGAATTTGTGGGATATTGGCGGGAATACATCGGGAACGGCCACAGCTCCTCCCGGGGCTGCCTCTACCTCAAGGATTGGCACCTCAGCAGGTCAGGCCTCCTTCCCGAAGCTCCAGCCTTGGAACGTTCTCCGAGGAACCCTCAGAGTTCCTTCTTGAGGAGCTCCAGGGATTTGGGTTTGGGATGGGACGCGGGGAATGTTGAATTTCGCTGGGAGGGTGGGAAGGAATTCCTGGCTGGGATGGAATTCCCAGAGGAGCTGTCCTTGGATCTTTGGAAGTGTCCAAGGAGCAGCCTGGGATGGTGGGAAGTGTCCCTGGCACGGGGTTGGAGCTGGAGGTTCCTAAAGATCCCATCCCATCATTCCCTGATTTTTAATTGTCCCAGCGCGGGTTTTAAGGCAAAGCATGGGAAAAATATTCCAACATTCCTTGAGGGAATTCACATCGGGAACAGCCACAGCTCCTCCCGGGGCTGCCTCTACCTCAAGGATTGGCACCTCAGCAGGTCAGGCCTCCTTCCCGAAGCTCCAGCCTTGGAATGTTCTCCAAGGAACCCTCAGAGCTCCTTGCAGAGCTTCCAGAAGCTCCAGGGATTTGGGTTTGGGATGGGACACGGGGAATGTTGAATTTCGCTGGGAGGGTGGGAAGGAATTCCTGGAAGGGATGGAAGCATCAGCAAAATATTCCAACATTCCCTGAGGGAATTCCAAAGGCTTGGCCTCCAGCTCCAAAATGAGCTCAGAATTCCTAAAATTCCCAAGATTCCAGGCTGATGTCATTCCCTCGGCTTCATTCCGAGCTGAAGATCCATTGAAACTCAATGTGGGAAGGAATTCCTGGCTGGGATGGAATTCCCAGAGGAGCTGTCCCTGCATCCCTGGAAGTGTCCCAGGAGCAGCCTGAGATGGTGGGAAGTGTCCTTGGCCATGGATGATCCTTAAGGTCCCTTCCCACCGCAACCATTCCATGGAATCCATTCCATGTTTTCTCCCTGTGGGAAACGGGACTGGAACACATCCTGCAGTCAAACCTGGGGGGCGTTTCAGTTGGGATTGGGGTTGGGATTGGGATTGGGATTGGGATTGGGGTTGGGATTATTCCACAGACATTTTGGGTTTGGGATCCATTGGCTTTTCTGGGAATATTCCCACTCCAGAAAGTTCCCTTCCCCCAGCTCTGCCTTCTCCAGCTGGAGAAGAACCTTGGGAAGGAATTTTCCCTGTGGGAATGGAGCTGGAATTCCCAGAGAAGCCGTGGCTGCCCCTGAATCCCCGGGAATTTCCGAGACCGCCTTGGGATAATGAAACCTTGGGATGAGCTTCTCCTCCTTCAAGTGCAATCCCATCCTAAAGGATCCACCTTGCTCTTCCCACTGGATTTGGGAATCCCATCCCGTTTTCCTCAGCTGCTTTTCCAAGCCTTTGGTGTTTTCCAGAGCATTCCCGGAGCAGGATGTTTACACCACCCCCGTGTATTTTTCCTCGGATTGGCTCAATGAATATTGGGACACCCTGGCCGTGGATGATTTCCGCTTCGTCTACATGGGACCCAAGGGGTCCTGGTAAGGCTCCCATCCCAAAAAAAATCCCTTTTCCAGCTGAAAATCCCGCAGAGTTATCCCGTTATCCCTTTTCCAGCTGAAAATCCCGGAGAATTATCCTGTTATCCCTTTTCCATCTGAAAATCCCGGAGAATTATCCTGTTATCCCTTTTCCATCTGAAAATCCCGGAGAGTTATCCCATTATCCCTTTTCCCGCTGAAAATCCCACAGAGTTATCCCGTTACCCCTTTTCCAGCTGAAAATCCCACAGAGTTATCCCGTTATCCCTCAGGATAACCAATCAAGTCAGGTTCCTGATGGGAGGGAAAAGGGAAAAGCTCAAATTGTGGCCAGAAAATGGAAAAAATTCTCCGGGAGATTAGAGGAGGAATTCCCTTGGGATCGGGTGCTCGGGATGTGCAGAGGCCTGGAATTTCCCGGGTGAAAATTCCAGCCCGGTGCGGGGTCGGGAGCTGCGTTTGGGGCGTTGGGCTGGGAATTCCCTGCCCTCGAGGAATAAACTCAGGAGGAAAAGCACAAAGGATATAAAACCATCCTCCAGCCAGAATTCCATGAGGAATTTTGGGATCCGTGTCCACCTTTTATTAGCAAAATTCCATGATCCAGGTGAAATTCCATGAGGAATTTTGGGATTTGTGTCAATACAGAGCTTTTTATTAGCCAAAATTCCATCATCCAGCCCGAATTCCATGAGGAATTTTGGGATCAGTGTCCATGTAGAGCTTTTTATTAGCCAAATTTCCATAATTCAACCAAAATCCTTCATGGAATTCTGGGATCAGTATCCATAAAACGGAATTCTGGGATCAGTATCCATACAATGGCCTTTTAATAGCCAAAATTCCACAACCCAACCCGAATTCCATGAGGAATTTCGGGATTGGTATGGATACAATGGCTTTGTGCAAGGTAAAATTCCATAATCCAACCAAAACTCCTCATGGAATTATGGGGTCAGTATCCATATAAGGGACTTTTGATAGCCAAAGCTCCATAATCCAACCAGAATTCCATGAGGAATTTCGGGATCAATATTTATACAATGGCTTTGTACAAGATAAAATTCCATAATCCAATCAAAATCCCATGAGGAATTTTGGGATCAGTATCCATATAATGGACCTTTTTTAACCAAAATTCCATAATCCAGCCAGAATCCCATGAGGAGTTTTGGGATCAGTATCCATATCGAGTTTCTTCTTAGCAAAAATTCCAGTATGGATAGAGTGGCTTTGTACAAGATAAAATTCCATAACCCAACCAGAATTCCATGAGGAATTTTGGGATCAGTATCCATACAATGGCTTTTTGACAGCCAAAACTCCATAATCCAACCCGAATTCCATGAGGAATTTCGGGATTGGGTATGGATACGGTGGCTTTGTGCAAGATAAAATTCCATAATCCAACTAAAATCCCTTGTGGAATTTCAGGATCAATATATCCATATAGAGCTTTTTATTAGGCAAAATTCCATAATCCAGCCAGAATTCCATGAGGAATTTTGGGATCAATATGGATATAATGGCTTTGTAGAAGATAAAATTCCGTAATCCAATCAAAATCCCATGAGGAATTTTGGGATCAGTATCCATATCGAGTTTCTTCTTAGCCAAAATTCCGGTATGGATACAGTGGCTTTGTACAAGATAAAATTCCATAACCCAACCAGAATCCCTCGTGGAATTTTGGGATCAGTATCCATACAATGGTCTTTTGACAGCCAAAACTCCATAATCCAACCCGAATTCCATGAGGAATTTTGGGATTGGTATGGATACAATGGCTTTGTGCAAGATAAAATTCCATAATCCAACCAAAATCCCTTGTGGAATTTCAGGATCAATACCCATATGGAGCTTTTTACTGGCCAAAATTCCATCATCCAGCCAGAATTCCATGAGGAATTTTGGGATCAATATGGATACAATGGCTTTGTACAAGATAAAATTCCATAATCCAGCCAGAATCCCATGAGGAGTTTTGGGATCAGTATCCATATCGAGTTTCTTCTTAGCCAAAATTCCAGTATGGATACAGTGGCTTTGTACAAGATAAAATTCCATAATCCAACTAAAATCCCTTGTGGAATTTCAGGATCAATATCCATATAGAGCTTTTTAATAGCCAAAATTCCATCATCCAGCCAGAATTCCATGAGGAATTTCGGGATCAATATGGATACAATGGCTTTGTACAACATAAAATTCCATAATCCAATCAAAATCCCATGAGGAATTTTGGGATCAGTATCCATATAATGGCCTTTTAATAGCCAAAATTCCAGAATCCAGCCGAAATTCCATGAGGAATTTCAGGATCAGTATCCAGATAATGGCCTTTTAATAGCCAAAATTCCATGACCCAACCAAAATTCCATGAGGAATTTCAGGATTGGTGTGGATACGGTGGCTTTGTGCAAGATAAAATTCCATAACCCAACCAGAATCCCTCGTGGAATTTTGGGATCCATATCCATAGACCGGACTTTTAATAACCCAACCATAACCCAACCAAAATCCCGTGTGGAATTTCGGGATCAGTATCCATATAGAGCCTTCCAACAGCCAAAATTCCATCACCCAACCCAAACCCCTCCTGGAATTTCGGGCTCAGCACCTCATCTTCTCCTCAAAACCCCTTGCCGGGATTTTTCGGGATCGATCCCCTCCCATCCCCGATTTTTTTTTTTTCCCTCCCCCATTCCCAGGACGCCGTTCCACGCCGACGTCTTCCGCTCCTACAGCTGGTCGGCCAACGTCTGCGGCCGCAAGCGGTGGCTCCTGTACCCCCCGGGCCAGGAGGAATTCCTGCGGGATCGCCACGGCAACCTCCCCTTCGACGTGACGGCTCCGGAACTTCGGGATCGGAGGATTTACCCGCGTTCCCAGCAGAGCCGAGCGCCTCTGGAAATCCTCCAGGAAGCCGGAGAGATCGTCTTCGTGCCCAGCGGGTGGCACCACCAGGTTCATAACCTGGTGAGGGAACGGAATCCCGCTGGGAATTCTTAGGGGTTGGGGAAGCGGGAGCCCAAAAATGGGTTTGTGGGGATGGGGATTGGGGGAAAAGGTTGATTTGTTCTTCCTGGGTGGGAAGTGGGATTTGCAGGGATGGGGATTGGGATTTCCAGGGGAAAAGGTTGATTCATTCTTCTTGGTGGGATGGGAATTGGGATTTCCAGGGAAAAAGGTTTATCTGTTCTCCTTGGTGGAAATTAGAATTTCTAGGGAAGAAGGTTTATCCTTTATCCTTAGTGGGAATTGGGATTTTCAGGAATGGGAATTGGGATTTCCAGGGAAAAAGGTTGATCTGTTCTCTTTGGTGGGATGGGAATTGGGATTTCCAGGATTTTGATGCTAGGGAAGCATTTCCCTTCTCAGGAAATGGATTTTCAGCAAATTCCATATGATCATTCCTAATAACTTAATTAGTTGCTAATCCTTAAATATCAGTGTCTTATCCCAAATTCTTCCCTCAGGAGGATGCCATTTCCATCAACCACAGCTGGGTCAACGGCAGCATTTTGGGAACTGGGGACATTTTGGGAATTGGGGACATTTTGGGGTTGCTCAGGAATGGGGTATTTAGAGTGACAAATCCCATATGATCATTCCTAACAGATTAATTAGTTTCCAATCCTTAATTATCCGTCTCCTATCCCAATTTTTTCCCCTCAGGAGGACACCATCTCCATCAACCACAGCTGGGTCAACAGCAGCATTTCAGGAATTGGGGACATTTGGGGTTTCTCAGGAATGGGAATTTTGGATCAGCAAATTCCATCATTCCTAACAACTTAATTAGTTGCTAATCGTTAATTATCCATGTCTTATCCCAATTTTTTCCCCCTCAGGAGGACACCATCTCCATCAACCACAACTGGGTCAACAGCAGCATTTTGGGAATTTGGGACATTTTGGGGTTGCTCTGGAATGGGATTTTTAGAGTGACAAATTCCATATTAATCTTCCTAACAGATTAATTAGTTTCCAATCCTTAATTATCCGTCTCCTATCCCAATTTTTCCCCCCTCAGGAGGACACCATCTCCATCAACCACAACTGGGTGAACGGCTGCAACGTGGCCGTCATGTGGCGCTTCCTGCAGGACGAGCTGGCGGCCGTCCAGAGGGAAATCAGCCAATGGAAAGATCCCGTGGATGATTGGCACCTCCAGTGCCAGGTACACCCCGACAATCCCGGATCCTCCCGGCACCCGGAATTCCGGGATTCTTGGGGCTGAAGTTCTCCCGGCGGAATTTCGAAGGGATTTTGTTGTTTCGGCGGGAAATCGTCCCCCGATAAAAAGTTTTGGGAATTGCTTTTGTTTATTGGGTGGGAAAGCCTGGAGAACTTCAGGATCAGGAGAGCTTGGGAATGTTCACCCGGAGAAGGGAAAATTCCAGGGAGAGACCTCAGAGCTCCTTCCAGAGCCTGGAGAAGTTCCAGGAGAGCTGGAGAGGGATTTGGGATGAGGACACAGGGAATGGCTTCCTGCTTCATTTCCATGGGATATTGGGAGGGAATTCCTGGAATCCCAGAGAAGTTGTGGAGCTGGGAAAGAACCCAAAAAACCCAAACTCCACAATCCAACCAAAATCCCACGAGGAAGAGGACGGGTGGGATTCCTTCCAGAATCTTCTGGGTGAGACCAATCCCACGTCGATTTCTGGGAGCTCTTCCCTCTCCTTGGGATGATTTCCTTCCAAAAAAATCAACATTTGGGGAAAATCGACCCAATCCCTTTGAATTCAGAGGTGATTTCAATATTTCAATTAAACAATTATCCAACAGAATTATTTCTGATCCCGCAGAATCCCAACCTTAATCCAAATCAAAATTTTTAGGATTTTTTTCCTGGATTTTTTTTTTTTTTTTAATTTTTTCCCCGCTGTCATTCCCATTGGAAATTCCTTTTTCCCACCAAAATCCCACGAGGAAGAGGACGGGTGGGATTCCTTCCAGAATCCTCTGGGTGAGACCAATCCCACGTCCATTTCTGGGAGCTCTTCCCTCTCCTCGGGATGATTTCCTTCCAAAAAAATCAACATTTGGGGAAAATTCCCCACAATGAATATTTGGGGATAATCGACCCGATCCCTTTGAATTCAGAGGTGACTGGAATGAAACAATGATAAATTATTACATTTATAAATTATTAAATTAAACAATTGATCATTATCTCAGACTAGATCAGAATTATTTCTGATCCCAGAGAATCCCGACCTTAATCAAATCAAAATTTTTAGGATTTTTGATTTCTTTCCTGGATTTTTTTTTCCCTGCTACCATTCTCATTGGAAATTCCTTTCTCCCCCTTTTTCCCCCCGAAATTCCATGAGAAAGAGGACGGGTGGGATTGGGATGGGTGGGATTCCTTCCAGAATCCTCTGGGTGAGACCAATCCCACATTGATTTCTGGGAGCTCTTCCCTCTCCTCGGGTTGATTTCCTTCCAAAAAATCAACAGTTGGGGAAAATCGACCCGATCCCTTTGAATTCAGAGGTGATTTCAATATTTCAATTAAAAAATTATCCAACAGAATTATTCCTGATCCCGCAGAATCCCGACCTTAATCAAATCAAAATTTTTAGGATTTTTTTCCTGGATTTTTTTTTTTTTTCCCGCTGTCATTCCCATTGGAAATTCTATTCTCCCCCTTTTTCCCACCAAAATCCCACAAGGAAGAGGACGGGTGGGATTCCTTCCAGAATCTTCTGGATGAGACCAATCCCACGTCGATTTCTGGGAGCTCTTCCCTCTCCTTGGGTTGATTTCCCTCCAAAAAATCAACATTTGGGGAAAATTCCCCACAATGAATATTTGGGGATAATCTACCCAATCCCTTTGAATTCATTGGAATTAAACAATTATAAATTATTAAATTTGTAACTTACTGAATTAAACAATTGATAATTATCTCAGAGTAGATCAGAATTATTTCTGATCCCAGAGAATCCCGACCTTAATCCAAATCAAAATTTTCGGGGATTTTTTTCTTCCTGAATTTTTTTTTTTTGGAATTCCTTTCTCCCCCCCCGTTTTTTTTTTGGAATTCATTTCTCCCACCCGTTGTTTTTTTTGGAATTCCTTTCTCCCCCCCCATTTTTTTTTTGGAATTCCTTTCTCCCCCCCCTCATTTTTTTTTTGGAATTCCTTTCTCCCACCCGTTACTTTTTCTTTTCCCCCAGCTGATCCTGAAATCCTGCACGGGCATCGACTACAAGGAATTCTACAACTTCCTGAAGGTGATCGCCGAGCACCGCGTCTCCGTCCTGGAGAAAGGCCTGGACGAGGAGGAGGAATCCTCCTTATCCCGGAACGATCCCAGAGCCGCCATCTCCGGCCTGGGAATGCTGCACGCCGTCTTCGACCTGAAGCGGGCGGTGAAGGTGCTGAGCTCGTTAAGCGCTAACGAGGATTTCCGCAGATTGGAGCTGAGCTCGCTGGCGCCCCCTCCCGAGGCCCTGCTGCAGCGGCTGGAGGCGGCCATCGACACCGCCCTGCTCTGAGCATTCCAAGGGGCTTTTCCAAAGGGTTTGGAGGAAGAGCTTGGCTCCAGCGGGAGGAGGGAGAACGTTTGGGAAGGAGGGAGAACGTTCCCAAAGTTCTTGGAGGAATTCCAGAAAAAACTGAAGGAAAATCCTGAATTTTTTCAGGACTCCGAGCAGGAACTCAGAGAAAAAATTTCCTATGGATCAAGTCTGGAAGTGGAACGGAGCAAGATGATTAAGCTCGGCTTTGTTAGAACCTCTCCTGCTTCCGGCTGTAGCTCGGCTTTTCCGTTCTATTTTTGGGAATTCCATGGAATTCCAGCAGCTGGAGTCGGCCATGGACACCGCCCTGCTCTGAGCTCTCCAAGGGTTTTTCCCAGAGGGTTTGGAGGAAGAGCTTGGCTCCAGCGGGAGGAGGGAGAACGTTTGGGAAGGAGGGAGAACATTCCCAAAGTTCTTGGAGGAATTCCAGGAAAAAACGAAAAGAAAATCCGAAATTTTGTTCATGATTCCCAGCAGGAACTCAGGGAACAAAAAAATCCCTCAATCCCTATGGATCGAGTCTGGAAGTGGAATGGAGCAAGATGATTAAGCTCGGCTTTGTTAGAACCTCTCCTGCTTCTGGCTGCAGCTCGGCTTTTCCGTCCTTTTATAGGGAATTCCATGGAATTCCAGCAGCGGGAGTCGGCCATGGACACCGCCCTGCTCTGAGCATTCCAAGGGGGTTTTCCAAAGGGTTTGGAGGGAATGGATTTGGACAGGAGTTTTACTGAGAAGATTTGGGAACATTCCCAAATTCCCAGGGAGAACATTCCCAAAGCTCTTGGAGGAATTCCAGAAAAAGCTGAAGGAAAATGCCAGATTTTTTCAGGACTCCGAGCAGGAACTCAGGGAACAAAAAAATCCCTCAATCCCTATGGATCGAGTCTGGAAGTGGAATGGAGCAAATTCCCTGTGCTTAAGCTCGGCTTTGTTAGAACCTCTCCTGCTTAAGGCTGCTGCTCGGCTTTTCCGTCCTTTTATAGGGAATTCCATGGAATTCCAGCAGCTGGAATCGGCCATGGACACCGCCCTGCTCTGAGCTCTCCAAGGGGGTTTTCCAAAGGGTTTGGAGAAAGAGCTTGGCTCCAGCGGGAGGAGGGAGAACCTTTGGGAAGGAGGGAGAACATTCCCAAAGTTCTTGGAGGAATTCGAGAAAAAACTGAAGGAAAATCCTGAATTTTTTCAGGACTCCGAGCAGGAACTCAGAGAAAAAATTTCCTATGGATCAAGTCTGGAAGTGGAACGGAGCAAGATGATTAAGCTCGGCTTTGTTAAAACCTCTCCTGCTTCCGGCTGCAGCTCGGCTTTTCCGTCCTTTTTTAGGGAATTCCATGGAATTCCAGCAGCTGGAGTCGGCCATGGACACCGCCCTGCTCTGAGCTCTCCAAGGGTTTTTCCCAGAGGGTTTGGAGGAAGAGCTTGGCTCCAGCGGGATGAGGGAGAAAGTTTGGGGGGGAGGGAGAACATTCCCAAAGCTCTTGGAGGAATTCCAGAAAAAAACGAAAAGAAAATCCGAAATTTTTTTCAGGATTCCCAGCAGGAGCTCAGGGAACAAAAACTCCCTATGGATCGAGTCCAGAACGAAGCAAGATGATTAAGCTCGGCTTTGATAAAACCCCTCCTGCTCCTGGCTGCAGCTCAGCTTTTCTGTCCTTTTTATGGGAATTCCATGGAATTCCAGCAGCGGGAGTCGGCCATCGACACCGCCCTGCTCTGAGCCTTCCAAGGGGGTTTTCCAAAGGGTTTGGAGGGAATGGATTTGGACAGGAGTTTTACTGAGAACATTTGGGAAGGAGGGAGAACATTCCCAAAGTTCTTGGAGGAATTCCAGAAAAAACTGAAGGAAAATCCTGAATTTTTTCAGGACTCTGAGCAGGAACTCAGGGAACAAAAAATCCCTCAATCCAAATGGATCTGGAAGTGGAATGAAGCAAATTCCCTGTGCTTGAGCTCAGCTTTGTTAGAACCTCTCCTGCTCCTGGCTGCAGCTCGGCTTTTCCGTCCTTTTTTTTTTTTGGGAATTCCATGGAATTCCATGGAAGCCAAAGATCTGGGAATGCCCGTCCCGTGAGCAGCTCAGGATTCCGTTGCCTTCGACTCCCAGTGAAAACCCATCCCAAAAAAACCCCCAAAACCCAAAAAAATTCCCAGCATTCCCTGCAGAAAAAACGGGATCCAGCACAATTCCCACCTGGAATATTCCCAGCGGAACTTTCCCTTCCTGCTTTTCCTTGAAAAAAAAAAATCCCAAAAAACCCCTGGAAGCACAAAATGGCTGCACAACTGTTACGTCGGATTCTTCCCGAGGAAAAAAAAACTTGGAATTTTGGGAAGTTTGAGGAAATCGACCGGAAAAATCCCATTTTTTCCAAGGAATTCCTTGGGATTTTTAACCCTTCCTCCTTGCACTTTGCATGGCTTTTTGCAGTTGGAAATTTGCATTTTTTTTAACTTGTTCTGGGAAAAAAATATTCCTGGGAAAATGAAAATATTCCTGGGAAAAATGACAAAAATCCCGTTTATTTCAAAGTTTTTTATTTATTTAGAAAATTCACAAATCCTTGAAAATAAAGAAGATAATAAAGAAAATAAAGAATTTCTTCAAAATTCCCGGAGTTTTATTGAAATAAAAATTCCCGGTAAAATTCCGGTTTTCCTCTCGTTAATATATTAAAATAATATTTCTTTATTAATTAGTATAATTAATCTGTTATTTATTAAAGGATAAAATTGGGAGGGAAAGGGCGGGAAAAACCTGGGGAGTTTGGTTTTCCTGGAGTGACCTGGATAAGGAAAAAAGTCCCCTGGGAAAAATGAAAATATTCCTGGGGAATGATAAAAAATTCCTGAGAAAATAAAAAAAAAATCCTGGGAAAATGATAAAAATTCCTGGGAAAATGACAAAAAACTTCTTGGAAAAATGAAAATATTCCTGGGAAAATTGATAAAAATTCCAGGGAAAATGATAAAAAATGTACGAAAAAATGACCAAAATTCCTGGAAAAAATGACTAAAATCCCATTTGTTTCCAATTTTTCTCCATTCCCAAAAATTTCAAGGATCCCCTTTCCCATCATTTAAAAAAATGAGGAAAAGTTGGGAAAACCAGCGGGGAAAAACCTGGGGAGTTTTGTTCTCCTGGGAATCGCCTGGAAAAGGGGAAAAAAAATCCCAGAAAAAATGAAAAAAACGGGATAAAAACGATCAAAAAAAGAGATTTTTGGAGGTTTTATTCCAGATTTTCTGTTTGCTTTTCCTGGAATTTCCCAAAATCTTGGAGAAATTCCTGCTTTTACCAAAGCCTCCGGAATTCCAAAGCGACAGGATCCGTTAAAAAAACCTCGGAAAATCCAGAAATTCAGGAATTTTAGCTGGGGGGGAAAAAAAAAAATCTCATTCCCCCCAGAATTTTTCCGGAGTTTTGGGATGAGTTCTGCTTCCCATTTCCAAGAAATCTGGTCAAAAATCGGGGGGTTTCCCCCAAAAATTTCATTTTTGGGGAATTTTCCAGTGCAAGAAAGCACCAAAAAATAAAAATTAACAGCAGGAAAATGAGATTTCTTTTTTTTTTATTTTCCAGGAATTATTTGTGGCAAAAATGGATAAAATTCCCCAAAAAAAAAAAATCTTTCTCCACGTGGAAAAAAAAAATTCCTAAAAAATCTGGAGATAGAAATTCCAGCCTTTCCAGTGGTTTTTTTTTGGGATCAGGAAAACCTCGGCCGGGGAGGAATTCTTCCCTTCGAAAGCAGCTGGGGTTGCAATTCCTGCTTTTTTTAGTCCGGAAAATTCCGGAAAAACCCCGATTTTCCCAAAGGATCAGGAGCTCTGGGAATTTTCCTTCGGCTGCGGCCGGATCCTCTGGATGTGTTCGTAGCACGACTGAGGAGGGAAGAGAGCAAAAAAATGAAGGAAGAAAAATTTGGGAATTCTGGGATCCAACCCCTCCCCCCCCAAAATTTTTTTTCCTGGGAAAAACGACAAAATTTTGGGGAAAAAATGACAAAAATCCGATTTATTTCCGACTTTGGGGTTTCCGATTTTTCTTCATTCCCCCCAAAAAAATCTCAGGGAGCTGCTTTTCCTTCATTTTTGAAAATTCCCAAATTCCTGAAAATTAGGGAATTCTGGGATCCAACGCAAACTCCCAGAATCCCTGCCGAGCCCCAAAAAATTCCGACAGAATTCCCAAATCGAGGATTTCTTTTTTTTCCCCCCAGCCTAATCAATTCCCCAAAATTCCAAAAATTTCCCAAATCCCGCTGCGGAAAAGGCGGAAATTCTGGAATTCCTGAATTCTGGAATCCCCGAATCGCAGAATTCCCAGATTCCAGAATCCCCGGAATCCTCAAAATTCCAGAATTCCAGAGGCCCAGAAGCCAAGAATTCCAGAATCCCCAAAGCCCAGACTTCCAGAACCCCTGAATTCAGAAATTCCAGAATTTCACAATCCCCCAAAATCCCCAAATCCCGGGAATTTTGCAGGAATTCGGCCGAAAATCCCTGGAATTCCTGGAGGAGATTCGCTCACCTCCAGCGCCGTCAGCAGGAAGTCCGACATTCCCCCCGGGTTGGTCGGCTCCATCAGATCCCGGATCAGGTGGATTTCAGCTCCCAGGTGTTGGATCCTAAGGAAAAAGAAATCCCTGAATTTCAGAATTCCCAAAATTCCCGAATTCCAGAGGCCCAGAATCCCCAAACCCCAGAATTCCAGAACCCCTGAATTCTGAAATTCCAGAATCCCTGAATCCCAGAATCTCAGAATCCCAGACTCTCAGAATTCCCAAATCCCAGAATCCCCAAAATCCCAGAATCCCAGAATCTCACAATCCCAGAATTCCCAAATCCTCAAATTTCCAAATCCCCGAATTCCAGAATCCCTGAATCTCAGAATTCCAGAATCTCAGAACCCCCAAATTCCAGAACCCCAGGATCTCAGAATTCCAAAATTCCCAAATTCCAGAATCTCAGAATTCCAGGATCCCAGAATCCTGGGATTCCAGAATTCCCGAATTTCCAAATCCCCAAATCCCAGAATCGCAGTCTCAGAAGCCCCGAATTCTGGAGTCCCCAAATCCCCAAATCCCAGAATTCCAGAACCCTCGAATTCTGAAATTCCAGGCTTCCACAATCCCAGAATCCCAGACTCTCAGAATTCCTGGATCCCAGAATCGCCGAATCCCCAAATCCCTGAATCTCAGAATCCCCAAATTTCAGAATCCCAGAATCCCCAAATTCCAGAATCCCAGAATCCCCAAATTCCAGAATCCCTGAATTGCAGAATTCCCAAAATTCCAGAGGCCCAGAATCCCCAAATCCCAGAATCCCCAAATCCCCAAATTCCAGAATTCCCAAATCCCCAAATCCCAGAACCCCCAAATCCCCAAATCCCAGAATTCCCAAATCCCCAAATCCCAGAACCCCCAAATCCCCGGATCCCAGAGCCTTTGGGGTTGGGCAGTTCCTTAACGATGATCCATGGGCAGGGCCCTTCCACTGGCCCCAGGGGTTTTTCTGGGATGAGACACGGACACTCTGGAATTCTGGGATAAAAATTATCTCATTTTCCCTAAAACCCCCTGGAATATTTGGGATAAAAGATGGACGCCCTGGAATTCTGGGATAAAATTAATTTCATTTTCCATCAAACATCCTCTGGGATAAGACACAGACACCCTGGAATTCTGGGAAAGAAGGAAGCTCATTGTCCATGAAATTTCCCATGAAAACCTTGGAAGAGTGTCTGGGATAAAAGATGAGATAAGGCACGGCCACTCTGGAATTCCGGGATTAAATTAATCTCATGGTCCATGAAAACCCCTGGAATATCTGGGATAAAAGACGGACGCTCTGGAATTCTGGGATAAAATTAATTTCATTTTCCATAAAGAAAAAAACCTGGAATATCATCCAGGATGAGACACGGCCACTCTGGAATTCCGGGATAAAATTAATTCCATTTTCCATTAAAAAAAAAAAAATCCCTGCAATATCTGGGATAACACATGGACACGCTGGAATTCCGGGACAAAAGGAATCACGTTGTCCATAAAAACCCCTGGAATATTGTCTGGGATAAAAAAATGGACACTCCGGAATTCTGGGATAAAATTAATTTCATTTGCCATTAAAAAAAACCCCTGGAATGTTGTCTGGGATGAGACACGGACACCCTGGAATTCTGGGATAAACGGAATCTCATTGTCCATAAAATTTCCCATAAAAACCCCTGGAATATTATCTGGGATAAAAGATGGGATGAGGCACACTCACTTCGGAACTCTGGGATAAAATTAATTCTATTTTCCATTTAAAACGATCCCTGGAATATCTGGGATAACGCATGGCCACGCTGGAATTCCGGGATAAAAGGAATCTCATTTTCCCTAAAAACCCCTGGAATATCTGGGATAAAAGATGGACACTCTGGAATTCTGGGATAAAACGAATCTGAATTTCCATTTAAAGAAAACCTGGAATATTGTCTGGGATGAGACACAGCCACGCTGAAATTCCGGGATAAAAGGAATCTCATTGTCCATAAAAACCCCTGGAATATTGTTTGGAATAAAAGATGGGATGAGACACGGCCACTCTGGAATTCCGGGATAAAATTAATTCCATTTTCCATAAAAAAACCATCCCTGGAATATCTGGGATAACGCACGGACACTCTGAAATTCCGGGATAAAACGAATCTGAATTTCCATTTAAAAAAAGCCCTGGAATATCGTCTGGGATGAGACACGGCCCCTCTGGAATTCTGGGATAAAATTCATTCCATTTCCCATCAAACATCCTTTGGGACGAGACCCGAACCCGTGACCCAGAGCAGATCCCAGAGCAGATCCCAGAGCTGATCCCAGACCCAGAGCGGATCCCAGACCCAGAGCGGATCCCAGACCCAGAGTAGATCCCAGAGCAGATCCCTGACCCAGAGCAGATCCCAGAGCAGATCCCGGAGTAGATCCCTGGCCCAGAGCGGATCCCAGAGCGGACCCCAGAGCAGATCCCAGACCCAGAGCAGATCCCAGAGCAGATCCCTGTGACCCAGAGCAGATCCCTGACCCAGGACAGATCCCAGAGCAGATCCCAGACCTGGCCCGGGCCACCACGAAGATCAGCAGGGGCAGGAGGTCGTCCATGGGCAGCCGGTGCTCCCGGCCCAGCAGGCGGCTGACCGTGCGCTCCAGCTCCTGGTAGGTCTGCTGGAGGATCTCCAGCTTCTCCCGGGGATCCACCGTGGTGCTGCGGGGGGCGAGGAGGGGACACAGGGAAGGTGAGACCAGAAAAGCGGGATTTGAAAGGAAAAGGTCAGGGATGGAAGGATTTATGGGATGGGACATTGCTGGTGTCTCCAGTATGGGATGGGACATTCCTGGGATCTCCAAGGTGGTGGGATGGGCCTTTCTTGTCCTTACAACAGGCAATGGGACATTGCTGGGATCTCCGATATGGAGCGGGAAGTTTCTGGGATCTCCAAGGTGGGATGGGACATTCTTGTCCCTACAACATGGGATGGGACATTGCTGGGATCTCCAATATCTAATGGACCATTCCTGGAGATCCCCTTCTGGAGGATCTCCAGCTTCTCCCGGGGATCCACCATGGTGCTGTGGGGTGAAGGAGACACGGGAAAGATGAGACCAGAGCAGTGGGATTTGAAAGGAAAAAAAATTGGAATGGAAGCATTTATGGGATGGGACATTTGTGGTGTCTCCAGTATGGGACGGGACATTTCTGGGTTCTCCAAGGTGGAATGGACCATTCCTGGAGATCCCTTTCTGGAGGATCTCCAGCTTCTCCTGGGGATCCACTGTGGTGCTGTGGGGGGAAGGAGACACGGGGAAGGTGAGAGCAGAGCCCAGAGCAGTGGGGTTTGAAAGGAAAAAAAAAATAGGGATGAAATTTCTGGGATCTCCAAAGTGGGATGGGACATTCCTGGTGTCTCCAGTATGGGATGGGACATTTTTGTCCCTCTAATATGGGACGGGACATTCCTGGAGATCCCCTTCTGGAGGATCTCCAGCTTCTTCCAGGGATCCACCGTGGTGCTGTGGGGGTGAAAGAGCCATGGGAGAGATGAGACTGGAACAGTGGGATTTGAAAGGAAAAGATCAGGGATGGAAGGATTTATGGGATGGGACATTGCTGGTGTCTCCAAAACGGGATGGGATGTTTCTGGGATCTCCAAGGTGGAATGGGACATTGCTGGGATGTCCAAGATGGGATGGGACATTCCTGGTGTGTCCATTTTGGGATGGGACATTTCTGGGATCTCCACAGTGGAATGGGACATTCTTGTCCCTCCAGTATGGGGTGGGACATTCCTGGTGTGTCCATTTTGGAATGGGACATTTCTGGGATCACCACGGTGGGGTGGAATGGGACATTCCTGGTGCCTCCAGTAAGGGTTGGGACACTCCTGCCCATTTTGCACAGGGTAGAATTCCAGGCGTCTCCCAGGTGGATCCCATCCTATGGATCCCCTCAGGTTCTTGGGATGCCCCAGTGGACGGATGAAGCTCCTGGAGCTCTGGAATCCCAGGAAATCCCAGCCAAGCCCCACTTGCTCTGGAGGTGACAACCGTGAATCCCAGATTTTGTGTGGAACCAGTGTTCCGGAATGGTTCAGGGTGGGAAGGGACCTTCAGGAACTTCTCATCTCATTCCATGGGACACCTTCCATGATCCCAGGGTGCTCCAAGCTCTGTCCAACCTGGCCTTGGACACTCCCGGGAATTCTCTGGGAATTCCATCCCAGACCCTTTCCCAGGGAATCTCTGCGTGCCCAGCAGGGAATTCCTGGATTTCATCGCCGACACCTTCGGGGAGTTTTGGAGGGAAAAAAAAAACCCCACGGAATTAACTGGGAAATGTCCCAAACAACTTCTCCTGCAACGACCAACGGGATGGGCCCGGGATGGTTTTCCCAACAGCTCCAGATCCCTGGAATTTCCCCAAAAAAATTAAAATCCTGGGATTTGAGAGGGAAGAGACAGCTGGGGACTCACATGAGCTTCTGCAGACACTCGGTGGCAGAGAGGAAACATTTGTCCTTGATCAGGGAGCGCCTCTGGAAAAGAGAGACGGAAACTTCTGGAATTTTGGAGGCCGAAGATTCCCATGGATTCCATCCCAGGAAAGTCAGAAAGGAAATCCAAGGGAACCCATGGGCGGTGTCTCCGGATCAGGATCCATCCCGGAGCTCCCGTTCCTGGGATGGAAGCTCCACCCTCATCCAAGCCCAGCTCCGCATCCCGTTCCCGGTCCTCACCTGGTTGGAGGTCAGGGTGAGATCCTTGAGGGGCCACAGGTGCCTGGGAAGAAGGGAAAAGTGGGATTTGGGATGGATTGCACCTGGAATGCCAAGGGATCATCCGTCTCCTCCTCCGAGGTGGGGCCAAAGCCTCGGGGGCTCCGTTGGATCCTGTCCTGGTCTGATCCAGGTGGGATGGGATCCAGGTGGGGTTGGATCCGGTTGGGGTTGGATCCGGGTGGGGTTGGATCCGGGTGGGGTTGGATCCGGGTGGGGCTGGATCCAGGTGGGGCTGGATCCAGGTGGGGTTGGATCCGGGTGGGGTTGGATCCAGGTGGGGCTGGATCCAGGTGGGGCTGGATCCAGGTAGGGCTGGATCCAGGTGGGGCTGGATCCGGATGGGGTTGGATCTGGGTGGGGTTGGATCCAGGTCAGATTGGATCCAGGTCAGATTGGATCCGGGTGGGATCCTGGGATCCCCAATCCCGTGGATCCCCTTCCCTCAGAGCTCCCATCCCATGGATCCGAACCAAGAATTTGGGAATTTTCCTTTCCTTTTCCAAACCATTTCCCAGTCCTGGATGGAGCCAAGAATTCCGGATTTTCCCCTTCCTTTTCCAAGCTATTTTTAAATCCTGGATGATTTGGAATCAAGAATTCGTGAATTTTCCTTTCCTTTTCCCAATCCTGGATGATTTGGAGCCAAGAATTTGGGATTTTTCCCTTCCTTTCCCAAACCATTTCTAAATCCTGGATGGAGCCAAGAATTTGGGATTTTTCCCTTCCTTTTCCCAATCCCACTTGATTTGGAGACAAGAATTTGGGAATTTTCCTTTCCTTTTCCCAATCCTGGATGATTCAGAGCCAAATATTTGGGATTTTTTCCTTTCCTTTTCCAAACCCCGCTCGATTCGGAGCCAAGAATTTGGGAATTCTGAGTGAAAAAACGCCAAGAACCCGACACTCAACCCAACCCCAGGGCCCGGCCGATTCCCTCTCACTCCTGCACATCCAGGAATTCCAGGAGGCGGACGTCGGGCAGCTGGCTGAGCTCCAGGATGCCCTGCCCGTAGAGGTTGTCCTCGCGCTGGTGGTGGAGCATGTAGAGCATGGAGAGCTCGGGGTAGAAGCTGGGCAGGATCAGGGGCAGCACCAGGCTGGAGCCCTCCTGGAGGCTGGGAGAGGGGGAAAAAAAAAAACGGGGAAATCCAATAAAATTTGGGATTTTTTGGTTGTTTTCCCAGGGAAATCCCTGGGGATGTTCCTGAGCGTTCCCCGGGTGTTCTCTGGAGATCTCTGGAGTCACCAGGAAAAAAAAACAACCTGGAGCTCCAGGAGATCTCCAGGGAATTCATTGAGAAAATCCTGGAGCTCCAGGAGATCTCCAGGGAATTCACTGGGAGAACCTTGGAGCTCCAGGAGATCTCCAGGGAATTCACTGGGAGAACCTTGGAGCTCCAGGAGATCTCCAGGGAATTCACTGGGAGAACCTTGGAGCTCTAGGAGATCTCCAGGGAATTCATTCAGAAAATCCTTGGAGCTCCAGGAGATCTTCAGAGTCTCTGGGAAAACCTGGAACACCTGGAGATCTCCAGGGAATTCACAGGGAAAATGCTGGAGCTCCAGGAAATCTCCAGAGTCACCAGGAAAAAAATCCCTGGAGCTCCAGATCTCCAGGAAATTCGCTGAGCAAAACCTGGAGCTGCAGGAGATCTCCAGGGAATTCACAGGGAAAATCCTGGAGCTCCAGGAGATCTCTGAAGTCACCAGGAAGAACCTGAGCACCGGGAGATCTCCACAGTCACTGGAAAAAAATCTTGGAGGTCCAGGAGATCTCCAAGGAATTCATTGTGAGAACCTGGAACACCTGGAGATCTCCAGAGTTTCTGGGGAAAAAAAATGAACAAATTTGAGCTCCAGATCTCCAGGGAATTCATTCAGAAAATCCTTGGAGCTCCAGGAGATCTTCAGAGTCTCTGGGAAAACCTGGAACACCTGGAACACCTGGAGATCTCCAGGGAACTCATTGAGAAAATCCTGGAGCTCCAGGAGATCTCCCGAGCGTTCCCCGGGTGTTCTCGGGGTTTTGCTCTCGTCCCAGCTCGGCACGGTTGGGCTGTGTTGGCCAAAGGTTGGGCCAAGAGGATGTGGAGCTGCAGGAGATCTCCGGGGAATTCCCTGGGATGATCCTGGAGCTCCAGGAGATCTTCGGAGTCTTGGAAAAAAAGCTGGACTCGAGCATAGGGCACTAAGCCTGGCCCAGGGACTCAGGTGACACAAAGCCAAGGACACAGGTGACACAAAGCCCGGCTCAAGGACACAGGTGACACACAGGTGACACCCAGGTAACACACAGGTGACACACAGGTGACACACAGGCGAGACACAGGTGACACTCAGGTTATACAGGTGACACACAGGTGACACAGGTGACACACAAGTGACACACAAGTGACACACAGGTGATACAGGTGACACAGGTGACACAGGTGACACAAAGCCAAGGACACAGGTGACACCCAGGTGACACCCAGGTGACACACAGGTGACACCCAGGTGACACACAGCCAAGGACACAGGTGACACACAGGTGACACCCAGGTGACACAGGTGACACACAGGTGACACACAGGTGACACACAGGTGACACACAGGTGATACAGGTGATACAGGTGACACAGGTGACACAAAGCCAAGGACACAGGTGACACCCAGGTGACACACAGGTGACACAAAGCCAAGGCAAAGGTGACACAGGTGACACAAAGCCAAAGACACAGGTGACACAGGTGACACAGGTGACACACAGGTGACACAGGTGACACAGGTGACACCCAGGTGACCCAAAGCTCCGCAGGCCCCGCCCCTGCTCCCACCTGGGCTCCGCCCCCCGCGGGCGCTCCGGGCCGCTTGGCTCCCGCGCCAGCCGCAGCAGCTCCCTGCCGGAGGAGGAAAACCCGGATCAGCCCCCAAAGGGGAAAATCCCAAACGGTTCTGACCCCAAAGCCTCAGGAAAACCCCGGGAATTCTGCAGCTGGAGGGGTTTCTCCAATTCCGGAATTTCCGTGGATTTGGGAATTTCGTCTCGGCCTCCCCCAGAGCTCTGGGCTGGTTCGGGTGGGAGGTTGGGAAGGAATTCCTGGCTGGGAGGGAATTCCTGGGAAATCCGTGGGTGTCCCGGGATTGCTGGGAAATCCAAGGGGAGGTTGGAGCCCCCGGGGGAGATTTCCAAGCGAACCCAAATCCCAGGAGCTCGGCTTTTCCTTCGGGGACGGAATTCCCAGCCCGAGGATTCAGGCTCTGATTGATGTCGGCACCGGGAGGGGGCGAATCTCCCAAAAACTCCCAAGGATTCCCAAAGAATTCCAAAAAACTCCCAAAGAATTCCCCAAAAATTCCAAGAACTCCCAAAGAATTCCCAAAAACTCCCAAAGAATCCCCCAAAAACTCCCAAAAAATTCCCCAAAAATTCCCCAAAACTCCCAAAGAATTCCCAAAGAATTCCCCAAAAACTCCCAACGAATTCCCAAAGAATTCCCAAAAAAATTCCAAGAACTCCCAATGAACTCCCCAAAAATTCCCAAGAATTTTCCAAGGAACTCCCAAGAATTCCCAAGAATTCCAAACAACTCCCAAAGAACTCCCAAAGAATCCCAAAGAATTCCCCACAACGCCCCAAGAACTCCCAAAAACTCCCGAAGAATTCCCCAAAATTCCCAAGGATTCCCGAAGAGTTCCCAAGAATTCCCGAAGAGTTCCCAAGAAATCCCAAGAACTCCCAAAGAATTCCAAAGAATTCCCTGAAACTCCCAAAATTTCCCAAGAACTCCCCAAGCATTCCCCAAAATTCCCAAAAACTCCCCAAGAGCTCCCAGGAAGAAATCCCAAGAATTCCAAAGAACTCCCAAAGAATTCCCCAAAACTCCCAAAAACTCCCAAGAACTCCCAAGAATTTCCGAAGAATTCCCAAAGAACTCCCCAAAATTCCCAAGAACTCCCTAAAACCTGACTCCAACCAAACCTCAAACCCCACGATCAGACCCCAAATCAGCCCCTGCCGACCCCACAGATCCCAAAGATCCCAAAGATCCCAGGTCGGGGATTTACCGGAAGAATTCCCAAATTTTCCTGGCGTAGAACTTGACCTCGGCCTGGGCCAGGGGCAGCAGGTGCCGGTTGGCGCCGAGGCCGCCGAAGGTCGCCTGGAACGCCGCGGTGAGCAACGCCAGGAGCTTCCCCAGGGGGTGCAGGGAGCAGCCCAGAGCCTGGAAAAGCCCAAATGGAGAAATCCCAAAAGGAAATCCCCAACTTCTCCTGGAATTTGAGAAAACCCCAAAGGAAGCCAAATTTCCCTGGAATTTGGGAAATCCTCAAAGGAATCCCCAAATTTCCCTGGAATTCGAGGCTGGGATTTGGGAAAACCCAAAATGATCCCAAACGTCTCCTGGAATTTGGGAGAGCCCAAATTTCTCCTGGAATTAGCAACTGGGATTTGGGAAACCCCAAATTTCTCCTGGAACTTGCAACTGGAATTTAGGAAATCCTAAATTTCTCCTGGAATTAAAGGCTGGGATTTGGGAAATCCCAAAAGGGATCCCAAGTGACCCGGAATTTGGGAAAACCCAAAATGATCCCAAACTTCTCCTGGAAATTGGGAAATCCCAAATTTCTCCTGGAATTCACGGCTGGAATTTTGGGAATCCCAAATTTCTCCTGGAATTTGAGAAAACCCCAAAGGAATCCCAAATTTCCCTGGAATATGGGAAATCCCAAAAGGAATCCCAAGCTTCTCCTGGAATTAGGGGCCGGGATTTGGGAAATCCCAAAAGGAAATCCCAAAAGGATCCCAAATGTCTCCCGGGATTTGGGCGAACTCCGCGTTCCCTCCCACTCCTTTCCCATCCAACCCCCGCCGTAATTAAACCGCCTCTTCATTAAAAGTAATTAATTAATTCAAAGGAAATTAAAAAGCAAAATTTAAACTTCAGTTATTCCATTAAAAATAGAATTAAAGTCGAATGATTCATTTTTAGATCATCATCAAAATGAAATTTTAATTAATAAATAAATTGGCAAGGAATTAAAAAGAGAGTTATGGATTAAAAATTAAAATATTAATGCAATTATTAAGTTCTCTATGGTTCAATAATTAATTAATTGTTCACTATGAATTCTCCACACGTAAATGATTTGGGATTTCTGTCTGTTCGTTAAAATCAATTCACTTAACGAATGAAAATGAAATTAAAAAGTAAAATTTAAAATTAAGCTACTGAATGAAAATTGGAAATAAAAATAAACTATTAATTTTAAGTTATTATTGAAATTAAAGTTTAAATTATTCATTAAATTGAAATATGAATTAAAAATTGAAATTAAAGTAATTAAAAATTGAATTAATAATTAAAAATAAATAATTAAATAAATAATTAATTTTTCTATTCATTTATAAATTCTTTTATTAATAACTTAATTTATAATTAATAAATTATAAATCCCCCTAATTAACTGATTTGGGGTTTTACCTTATTATTCATTAAAATTGATTAATTAAATTATTAAACTCTCTATTATAATCAACAATTATGAACTAAAAATTAGTAATTAAAAATTGAGTTATTAATTCAATTATTAAGTTCTCTATGATTCAATAATTAAGAAATTGTTCGTTATGAATTCTCCATAAGCAAATGATTTCAGATTTCCACCTGTTCATTAAAATCAATTATTTTAATTGACTAAAAAGAAATTAAAAATTAAAATTTAGAATCAAATTATTCAATTAAAATTGAAATTAAAATTATTATTTTTAAATTATAAGCAAAATCAAATTTTAATTAAATAATTACATTTAAATTGAATTAATTTTTAAATTATTAATTAAATTATTAAATTTTCTATTAATAAATAAATTATTTTATTAATAAAATAATTTATAATTAGTAAATTATTAATCCCTCATAATTAAATGATTTGGAGTTTTACCATAATAATAATTAAAAATTGATTAAATAAATTATCAAACTCTATTATTCAATTACTAATAAATCCTTTGTTATAAAGAAGAATTAAAATATTAAATTTGAATGAATTAATTAATGATTTGGTGTTTTACCTTATTATTAATTAAAAATTGATTAAATGCATTATTAAATTCCTTATTATTCAATAACTAATAAATTCTTCATTATAAAGAAGAGTTTAAATATTAAATTTGATTTAATTAAATGATTTGGGGTTTGAAATTAAAGTAATTAAAAATTGAATTAGTAATTAAAAATAAATAATTAAATAAAAATTAATTTTTCTATTCATTTATAAATTCTTTTATTAATAATTTAATTTATAATTAATAAATTATAAATCCCCCTAATTAACTGATTTGGGGTTTGACCTTATTATTCATTAAAAATTGATTAATTAAATTATTAAACTCTCTATTACACTCAACAATTAATAAATTCTTTGTTATAAAGAAGACTTAAAATATTAAATTAGAATTAATTAATGATTTGGGGTTTGACCTTATTATTAATTAGAAATCGATTAATTAAATTACTAAATTATCTATTATTCAACAATTAATAAACCCTTCATTATAAAGAAGAATTCAAATATATTAAATTTTAATGAATTAAACTATTTGGGGTTTGACATTAACGTGATTAAAACTTGAATTATTAAGTAAAAATTTAATCATTAAATAACTTATTAAATTCTCAATTAATAAATTCTTTAATAATAATTTATAATTAATAAATTACAAATCCCCCTAATTAACTGATTTGCCGTTTCACCTTATTATTCGTTAAAAATTGATTACTTAAATTATTACATAATTATTCAATAATTAATAAATTCTTCCTTATAAAGAAGAATCTAAAGATCAAATTTGAATTAATTAAATATTCGTCAACATTAATTAATTGGGGGGTTTACCTTATTATTCATTAAAAATTGATGAATTAAATGATTCAATTCTCTATTGCTCAATAACTAATAAATCCTTCTTTATAACGAGGAATTTCAATATCAAACTTGAGATAATTAGCTATTAATCAACGTTAATTAATTAGGGGTGTTACCTTCTCCAGGTATCCGAGCAGCTCTGGCGGCTCCTGGAGCTGCCCCAGCTCCGGCAGCAGCTCCGGGGAGCGGGAACGGGAACGGGGCCTGGGATGGGGGAAATATGGGAACATAAATATGGGATTGGGGGGGAGATATGGGATTGGGGGGGAGATATGGGATTGGGGGGGAGATATGGGATTGGGGGATAAATATGGGATTGGGGAGATATGGGATTGGGGGGTAAATATGGGATTGGGGAGTAAATATGGGATTGGGGGGTAAATATGGGATTGGGGGGTAAATATGGGATTGGGGGGTAAGTATGGGATTGAGGGATAAATATGGGATTGGGGGGGAGATATGGGATTGAGGAGTAAATATGGGATTGAGGGGTAAATATGGGATTGGGGGGTAAATATGGGATTGGGGGGTAAATATGGGATTGGGGGGGGATATGGGATTGAGGGGTAAATATGGGATTGGGGGGGAGATATGGGATTGGGGGGGAGATATGGGATTGGGGGGGGATATATGGGATTGGGGGGTAAATATGGGATTGGGGGGGAGATATGGGATTGGGGGGGAGATATGGGATTGGGGGGGAATATATGGGATTGGGGGGTAAATATGGGATTGGGGGGGAGATATGGGATTGGGGGTAAATATGGGATTGGGGGTAAATATGGGATTGGGGGGGAGATATGGGATTGGGGGTAAATATGGGATTGGGGGGAGATATGGGATTGGGGGGAGATATGGGATTGGGGGTAAATATGGGATTGGGGGGAGATATGGGATTGGGGGGAGATATGGGATTGGGGGGAGATATGGGAAATACGGGACTGGGGGAATGGGGAATGTGGGGCTGGGGGAAATATGGGATTGGGGGAAATGCGGAATGTGGGATTGGGGAAGATATTGGATTGGGGAATAAATATGGGATTGGGGAATAAATATGGGGTTGGGGGAGATATGGAATTGGGGGAGATATGGGATTGGGGGAGATATGGGATTGGGGGAGATATGGGATTGGGGGGAATGGGGAATATGGGATTGGGGATTATGGGATTGGGGGAATGGGAAAGGGGCAGCTGGGGGCGCCTGGGAACGGGAACGGGGAATAAATATGGGATTGGGGGAATGGGGAATATGGGATTGGGGGAACATATGGGATTGGGGACTATGGGATTGGAGGACATGGGATTGGAGGATATAGGGTTGGGGAAATGGGAATGGGGGAAATGGGATTGGGAACTATGGGATTTGGGGAATATGGGATTGGGGGAACTGGATGCTGCAGTGCCTCGGGCAGAGCAGGGATTCCCAGAGTCCCTCAGGGATTTCTGGGATTTCCTCAAGAATTCCTGGATTTCCTTTTGGGCAGAACAGGAATTCCCAGGATTCCCTCATTGGCAAAATAGGAAGTCCCAGGATTTCCTCAGGAATTCCCAGATTCCCTCAGCAATTCCCGGACTTCCTCTGGGATTTCCTCAGGAATTCCCGGATTTCTTCTTCGGCAGAACAGGAATTCCCAGGATTTTTTCAGCAATTCCCAGGATTCCCTCATTGGCAGAATAGGAATTCCCAGATTTTCTCAGGAATTCCTGGGATTCTCTCGGGAATTCCCGGATTTCCTCTGGGATTCCCAGATGTCTTCTTGGGCAGAACAGGAATTCCCAGAATTTTTTCAGGAATTCCTGGATTCCCTGAGGAATTTCTGGGATTTCCTCAGGAATTCCCAGATTTCCACTGGGATTTCTTCAGGAATTTCTGGGATTTCCTCAGGAATTCCCAGATTTCTTTGTGGGCAGAGCAGGAATTCCCAGGATTTTTTCAGGAATTCCCATATTTCCTCTGGGATTTCCTCAGGAATTTCTGGGATTTCCTCAGGAATTCCCAGGATTCCTCAGGAATTCCTGGATTTCTTCTTGTGCAGAACAGGAATTCCCAGGATTTTTTTCAGGAATTCCTGGGATTCCCTCAGCAATTCCCGGGATTTCCACAGGAATTCCCAGGATTCCCTCATTGGCAGAATAGGAATTCCCAGATTCCCTCAGGAATTCCTGGATTTCCTCTAGGATTTCCTCTGGAATTACGGAATTTCTTCTTGGGAAGAAAAGGAATTCCCAGAATTTTTTCAGCAATTCCCGAATCCCCACCCCTGGCCCTCGGGCGATTCCCGGGATTTCAGCTCCCTGCTGCTCTGCACGTGGAGCCCGGTGAGCGCCTCCTCCGTCTCCTCCCGGCAGCCACTCCGCAGGAATTCCTGGAACGGCTGGAAAATCCCCGGCCACCTCCTCTCCACCGGGAATTCCTTCAGGCCCAGCTGGCTGCGGGAAGGAAAGCGGGGATTTGGGGATTTTTCCGGATTCTGCCCGGATTATTTGGGATTTCTCCTCCCGAAGTTGGGGTTTGAGAGAGAAATGAAGGGGTGGGAAAGTTGGGAATGGTTTGGGTGGAAAATTCCAGGAGCTCCAGGAGATCCCCTGGAAAGGGATTTTGGGGATGGAGGGAGAGGGAAAGAGGGAATGGGAAAAATGGGGATTTGGGGTGGAATTCCTGGGATTTGTGAAGTTGGGAGAGTGGGAATTTCCTGGAACATCCTTCAACTCCATCCCCACCCCAAACCCATTCCTGGATAATCCTAAACAGGAATCCCATAAAAATCCCAATGGGTTCCTGTTGGGGAAATGGAAATTTGGATTTTGGGATGGAATTCCTGGAATTTGAGGAGCTGGAGGATCCTGGGAGAGTGGGAATTCCCTGGAATGGGATCATCCTTAAGCTCCATCCCCACCCCAAACCCATTCTCGGATAATCATAAATGGGAATTCCCTGGAATGAGAATGGGATCATCCAAACCCATTCCTGGATAATCCTAAATGGAAATACCATTAAAATCCCAATGGGTTCCTGCTGGAAAATGGGGATTTGGATGGGATTTGGGATGGAATTCCTGGAATTCGAGAAGCTGGGAGAGTGGGAATTCCATGGAATGAGAATGGGATCATCCAAACCCATTCCTGGATAATCCCAAATGGGAATCCCATAAAAACCCCAATGGGTTCCTGTTGGGGAAATGGGGATTTGGATTTTGGGATGGAATTCCTGGATTCCCCGCTCACATCTCTCGGCCGCTGCGGCAGCTCCGCTTCCCCTCCAGGATGGATCCGTCGGGAATTTTTCCCTGCGGACACAAATCCGGGATCAATTAATTCCCGATCGGAAATTTCTCCCCATCAATCCTCTCTTTTAATTCTCGGTTAATTAAATTCTCTTGTTAATTAAATTCTCTTGTTAGTTCTGAATCCTTCGTTATTAAATTCTCTATTGATTACAGGGATTCTCTAGGAGAGAAATTCTGATTATTAAATTCTCTATTTGCTATTAAATTCCCCGTTATTAAATATTTATTCCATCAATTCTCTATTAATTATTATTAAATTCTCTATAATTTGCTATTAAATTCCCCGTTATTAAATATTTATTCCATCAATTCTCTATTAATTATTATTAAATTCTCTATAATTTGCTATTAAATTCCCCGTTATTAAATATTTATTCCATCAAGTCTCTATTAATTATTATTAAATTCTCTATTATTTGCTATTAAATTCCCCATTATTAAATATTTACTCCATCAATTCTCTATTAATTATTATTAAAATCTATTTCCTGTTAAATTCCCTGTTATTAAATATTTATTCCATCAGTTTTTAATTACAACCAAAAAAATCCCATAAAACCCCAAAAAAGGGAAAATTTGGGATTTTTTTTTTTTAGGATCAGGAGGAAACCCCCCCCTTTCCCAGCCGGGCCAGATCCTTAGTGAAATTCCCTTCGTAGACGGAATCAAAACCCAATAAAAACCCCCAAAAATTCCATCAAAAATTTCCCATAAAACCCAACAAAAACCCCAAAAATTGAATCAAAAAAATCCCATAAAACCCCAAAAATTCAACCAAAAAATCCCATAAAACCCAATAAAAACCCCAAAAAATCAACCAAAAAATCCCAAAAAACTCAACAAAAAAAAACCCAAAAACCCAACCCAAAATATCTCCCAAAACCCAACCAAAAAAAACTCAAAAGAAGGAAAAATACCCCCAAAACCTCAATCAAAACTGTCCCATAAAACCCCCAAACCCCAAATATTCAACCAAAAATATCCCATAAAACCCAAACAAAACCCCCAAAAAACAACCAAAAATGTGTCTCAAAACCCCAAATGAAGAGAAAAAAATCCCCAAAATTCAATCAAAAATTTCCCATAAAACCCCAAAAAATGCAACCAAAAAATTCCATAAAACCCAATAAAAACCCCAAAAATTCAATCAAAAATTTCCCATAAAACCCCAAAAATTCAATCAAAAATTTCCCATAAAACCCCAAAATTACAACCGAAAAATCCCCTAAAACCCTAAAAAATGGAAAAAATTTGGGATTTTTTTTTTTAGGATCAGAAGGAAACCCCCACCTTCCCCAGCCGGGCCAGATCCTCGGGGAAATTCCCTTCGTAGACGGAATCGTCCTCCAGGAGCAGAATCCCCGAGCCCTTGGGATGGGAAAAAAAAAAAAAAAAAAAGGGAAAATTTGGGAATTCTGGGCGGGAACTTCCCAACCCCCAAAAAATTATGGGATATAGATCCCAAGAAGTTTTTGGGTTTTTTTTTTTTTTTTGGAAGGTCGGGGTTTCTTCTCAATGTTCTGGAGAAAAAATCCAACGGGGTTTTCTTGATGATTCTGTGGATTTTCCAAGGAAAAAGGAACAAAAATCAGGATCTGGAGATTTTTTTGGGGAAGGATTTGTTTTTTTGGGATGGAGAGCCCGAGAATTTTTTGGGGTTTTTTGAAGCCCGAGGTTTCTTCTCAACATTCTGGAGAAGCTCCAGAAGAAGTTTGTTGACGATCCCGTGGATTTTCCAAGGAAAAAAGAACAAAAATCAGGATCCTGAGATTTTTTTGGGAAAGGATTCCAAGAAATTTTGGGGTTTTTTGAAGCCCAACGTTTCTTCTCAACGTTCTGGAGAAGCTCCAGGGAAAACCAATGGGGTTTTGTTGATGATTCTGTGGATTTTCCAAGGAAAAGGGAATAAAAATCAGGATCTGGAGATTTTTTGGGGAAGAATCATTTTTTGGGAAAGGATTCCATGATTTTTTTGGGGTTTTTTGAAGACCAAGGTTTCTTCTCAACGTTCTGGAGAAGCTCCAGAAGGAGTTTTGTCAATGATTCCGTGGATTTTCCAAGGAAAAAGGAACAAAAATCAGGAAAAGCCACCGAGGATCGCCTAGGAAAAACCCAAAAACCCAAAAAAACCCAACCAGGTGCTCCCAATCCTGAGATTTTTTTTGGGAAGAATCGTTTTTTGGGAAAGGATTCCATGATTTTTTGGGAGTTTTTTGAAGGCCAAGGTTTCTTCTCAACGTTATGGAGAAGCTCCAAGAAAAACCAACGGAATTTTGCCGACGATTCCGTGGCTTTTCCAAGGAAAAAGGAACAAAAATCAGGATTTTTGGATCAACTCGTGGTGCTCCCAATCCTGGCCTTGGACACCTCCAGCCGCAGCTTCTCCGGGAAGTCCATCCCACCCAACCAAGGAATTCTTTCCCAATCTCCCACCTGTCCCTGGCCTCTGGAAGGGGAGAAGAAACCAGAACTTCACCAAATTCCTGTTCTTCCAAACAAGGAATTTTTTGGGGGGAAAATCGTGGAATGTCCTGAGCGGGATGGGACCTCAAGGGCCCAAATCCAACCCCTGGCCCTGCAGGGACATCTCAACAAATCCCACCCCACCCCTGGTCTGGAGACTCTTCCAAACATTCCAGGAGCTCCAGCAGCCTCTGGGATCCAAATCCAACCCCTGATCCTGCAGAGACATCCCAACGACCCCATCCCATCCTGTCCTGGAAAGTTCTCCAAACATTCCAGGAGCTCCGGGACCCTTTGGGATCCAAATCCAACCCCTGACCCTGCAGGGACATCCCATCCTGGAGACTCCTCCAAACATTCCAGGAGCTCCAGCAGCTTTTGGGATCCAAATCCAACACCCCTGGCCCTGCAGGGACATCTCAACAAATCCCATCCTGTCCCGGAGAGTTCTCCAAACATTCCCTGCAGGGACATCCCAACAAATCCCATCCCACCCCGTCCTGGAGACTCCTCCAAACATTCCAGGAGCTCCGGCAGCCTTTGGAACGCGCCCATTCCCTTGGGAACGTCCACCCCCAGCGCCCTGTGGGGTCAGAACCTCGCCCTGACCTCCAACCCTCTTCTGTCCTCCAAGATGAGTTGGGGAGCGGAACCTTGGAGGTGAATTCCCCATCCCAGGGATTCCCAGATCTCGTGGAGACATCGGACTCACCACCATCTTATCCATGTGGAACGTCCTCTGGTAGCAGAGGCCCGAGTGGGTCACCACGATGCCTTCTCCATGCCGGTGGTCATCCAGCCACATCCCGATGTAGCGCTCCCCTCTGGAAGGTGAGGAGAACCCCAAAGGTTGGATTTGCCAGGTTCCTCCAGCTCTCGATCCAGCGGATTTGTCCCACTGAGGGCACCTTCTCCTGAAACAACGCTCCGGGCTGGACGTCCCAAACCAGCTGAGCTCCTGAAGGTTCTCCAAGGAATTCTCCATCCCTCCTTCCATCCATCCATCCATCCGTTCCCAGCTCTCCGTCCCATCCATCCATCCATCCCTCCATCCATCCATCCCTCCATCCCTCCCTCCATTCCCAGCTCTCCATCCCATCCATCCATCCATCCCTCCCTCCCTCCATCCTTCCTTCCATCCATCCATCCCACCATCCCTCCCTCCATCCATCCATTCGTTCCCAGCTCTCCGTCCCATCCATCCATCATCCATCCCTCCATCCCTCCCTCCATCCAAGCATCCCTCACCTCCAGGATCCATCCCACCACAGCCATCCCACCGCTCAGCTCCGGGCCCCCTTTACCTCTCCTTGTCCTCCCAGACCCCGTAGCCGCTCCTCCTGTCCCTCTCCCAGTGCCCCGTGTACTTGTAGGGCCGCTGGGCCGAGAAGCTCTCCAGGACCCCGAAGCCGTGGCGCGCGTCCTCCTCGAAGTAACCCTTGTAGACCGAGTCGTTCCCGTACCTGTGGGGAGAGGGATTTGGAATCTTGGGAGTCTTCGGACTTTTTGGGCTCTTTGGAGTCTTTGCAGTCTCTGGAGTATTTGGAATATTTGGAGTATTTTGCATATCTGGAGTATTTGGAGTTTTTGGAATCTTTGGAACCTCCATTTCCCTGGAACCCCCAGGCCCCCCCAGGACCCCTCCATTTCCCAAGACCCCCATTTCCCAGGACCCCCTTGGAACCCCCATTTCCCAGCCCCCCCCTTTTCCCAGGATCCCCCCATTTCCCAGGACCCCCCATTTCCCAGGACCCCCAGGCCCCCCCATTTCCCAGCCCCCCCCCCATTTCCCTGGACCCCCCCATTTCCCAGGACCCCCAGGACCCCCCATTTCCCTGGACCCCCCCCCATTCCCCTGGACCCCCTCAGAACCCCCTTTTCCCAGCCCCCCCCCATTTCCCAGCCCCCCCCATTTCCCAGCCCCCCCCTTTTCCCAGCCCCCCCCTTTTCCCAGGCCCCCCAGGACCCCCCCCACCTTTTCCCAGCCCCCCCCCCCTTTTCCCAGCCCCCCCCATTTCCCAGGGGGGTCCCTCACTCGCAGATCCCGTAGCCGCTCATCCTGCCCCGCTGCCAGTGGCACTTGTAGCAGTCGTAGCGATCCCCGGAGCCCCGCGGCACCAGGCGGATCCCAAACCTGCCAGGGACACGCGGCAGGGAAAAGCTCAGCCTGGGAAGGCTCAGCCTGGGAAGGCTCAGCCTGGGAAGGCTCAGCCTGGGAAAGCTCAATATGGAAAAGTCAACATGGAAAAGTCAGTGTGGGAAAGCTCAGCTTGGCAAAGCTGAGATTGGGAAAGCTCAACATGGGAAAAGCTCAGCCTGGCAAAGCTCGGCTTGGAAAAGCTGAGACTGGAAAAGCTCAGATTGGGAAAGCTCAACAGGGAAAGGTCAGTGAGGAAAAGCTGAGATTGGAAAAGCTCAGCAGGGAAAAGCTCAGCAGGGAAAAGCTCAGCTTGGGAAAAGCTCGGACTGGGAAAATCAACATGGAAAAGCTCAGATTGGAAAAGCTCAGATTGGAAAAGCTCAGCTTGGAACAGCTCAGCTTGGGAAAGCTCAACAGGGAAAGGTCAACGTGGGAAAGCTCAGATTGGAAAAATTGAGATTGGAAAAGCTCAGCTTGGGAAAAGCTCAGCAGAGAAAAGTTCAGCTTGGGAAAAGCTCAACATGGAAAAGTCAACTTGGAAAAGTTCAGCTTGGGAAAGCTCATCTTAGGAAAGCTGAGATTGGGAAAGCTCAGCAAGAAAAACCTCAGCTTAGGAAAGCTCAGCATGGAAAAGCTGAGATTGGAAAAGCTGAGATTGGGAAAGCTCAACAGGAAAAAGTCAACGTGGGAAAGCTCAGTTTGGAAAAACTGAGACTGGGAAAGTTCAACATGGGAAAAGCTCAACATAGGGAAAGCTCAGCCTGGGAAAGCTCAGCCTGGGAAAAGCTCAGCCTGGGAAAAGCTCAGCCTGGGAAAAGCTCAGCCTGGGAAAAGCTCAGCCTGGGAAAAGCTCAGCCTGGGAAAATGGCGACTCCATTGTGTGAACAAAGTTTAAAACCCAATTTCAATGTCATGGGATTGGTTTTCTTTCTGTAAAAAAATCTTCTAATTTAAGTGAGGTTCACAAAAGGATCTAAAAATCACTTTAAGACACTTCATAGGAACAAATTCCTGTGGATTTGGGGGTCTGGGATCAGATTCCAGCCAGGTGGAAAAAGCCAGCATGGAAAATGGTATCTCCATTGTGAGAACAAAGTTTAAAAACCAATTCCAATTTGGTTTGGATTGTTGGTTTTTTTAGGTTTCTTTTCTGTTAAAACCTTCCCATTTAAGTGAGGTTTATGAAAGGATTTAAGAATCAGTTCAAGACACTTCCTAGGAATGAATTCCCATGGATTTTGGGATCTGGGATCAGATTCCAGCCAGATCTTTTGGAAGAGGTCAGTGTGGAAAATGGCGGCTCCATTGTGTGAACAAAGTTTAAAAACTGATTTCAATTTCACGGGATCGGTTTTCTTTCTGTAAAAAAACCTCATTTAAGTGAGGTTTATAAAAGTGATCTAAAAATCACTTTAAGACACTTCCCAGGAATAAATTCCATGGATTTGGGATCTGGGATCAGATTCCAGCCAGATGGAAAAGGTCAGTGTGGAAAATGGCGGCTCCATTGTGTGGGTGAAATTTGAAAACCAATTTGAATTTGGTTTGGATTGTTGGTTTTTTGGAATTCTTTTCTATTAAAAGCTCCTCATTTAAGCGAGGTTTATAAAAGGATCTAAAAATCACTTTAAGACACTTCCTAGGAATTAATTCCTTGGATTTTGGGATCTGGGATCAGGTTCCAGCCAGATCTTTTGGAAGAGGTCAGTGTGGAAAATGGCAGCTCCATTTCTTGTCTGGATGAAGTTTAAAAACCGATTCCGATTTCACGGGATCGGTTTTCTCTCTGTAAAAAAACCTCATTTACGTGAGGTTTATCAAGGCATCTAAAAATCACTTTAAGACACTTCCCAGGAATAAATTCCATGGATTTGGGATCTGGGATTGGATTCCAGCCGGATGGAAAAGGTCAGTGTGGAAAATGGCGGCTCCATTGTGTGGGTGAAGTTTAAAAACTAATTTGAATTTGGTTTGGATTGTTGGTTTTTTGGGTTTATTTTCTATTAAAAGCTCCTCATTTAAGCGAGGTTTATATAAGGATCTAAAAATCACTTTAAGACACTTCCTAGGAATGAATTCCTCGGATTTTGGGATCTGGGATCAGATTCCAGCCAGATCTTTTGGAAGAGGTCAGTGTGGAAAATGGCAGCTCCATTTCTTGTCTGGATGAAGCTTAAAAACCGATTCCGATTTCACGGGATCGGTTTTCTTTCTGTAAAAAAACCTCATTTACGTGAGGTTCATCAAAGCATCTAAAAATCACTTTAAGACACTTCCCAGGAATAAATTCCCGTGGATTTTAGGATCTGGGATCAGATTCCAGCCCAGGGGGTCAGTCTCAGTCCATCCCCTCCCCGCAGCTCCCAGCTCCAGCAGCAGCCAGCCCGGTTTATTCCCAAAGCCGGGCCCAGCCCGGCGCCCCCGGCTCACCCGTGCTCCAGGCCCTGCTGGAAATCCCCGACGTGGTTGCGGCCGTCGCACCACTTTAGCGTCCCCCTGGAAGCCAAGGAATTCTCTCACGAGGGGCTGAACAAAGCCCAGCCTGAAGATTTAGGCCGGGTTTAGACAGAGCTTTGAGCCCAGTGGATGGTGCCCACGGCAGGGAGTTGGAACTGGATCAACCATTCCCGGATTTCTCTCACGAGGGGCGTTCCCGCACGGAATGGCGGCTGAACAAAGCCCGGCCTAAATATTTAGGCCAGGCTTACAGCTTTGAGCCCCGTGGAAGCAGGCTGGAACTGGATCAACCATTCCCAGATTTCTCTCACAAGGGGCGTTCCTGCACAGGATGGCAGCTGAGCAAAGCCCAGCCTGAAGATTTAGGCTGGGCTTAGAGCTTAGAGCCCAGTGGAAGGTGCCCACGGCAGGGAGTTGGATCTGGATCAACCATTCCCGGATTTCTCTCATGAGGGGCGTTCCGCACGGGACAGTGGCAGCTGAACAAAGCCCAGCCTGAAGATTTAGGCCGGGTTTAGACAGAGCTTTGAGCCCAGGGGAAGGTGCCCACGGCAGCGGGTTGGAACTGGATCAACCATTCCCAGATTTCTCTCACAAGGGGCATTCCCACACGGAACAGCAGCTGAACAAAGCCCAGCCTAAAGATTTAGGCCGGGCTTAGATAGAGCTTTGAGCCCAGGGGAAGGTGCCCATGGCAGTGGGTTGGAACTGGATCAACCATTCCCGGATTTCTCTCACGAGGGGTGTTCCCGCACGGAACGGCGGCTGAACAAAGCCCAGCCTGAAGATTTAGGCCGGGCTTACAGCTTTGAGCCCCATGGAAGCAGGTTGGATCTGGATCAACCATTCCCGGATTTCTCTCATGAGGGGCATTCCGCACGGGACAGTGGCAGCTGAACAAAGCCCAGCCTAAAGATTTAGGCTGGGTTTAGACAGAGCTTTGAGCCCAGTGGAAGGTGCCCATGGCAGGGAGTTGGAACTGGATCAACCATTCCCAGATTTCTCTCACAAGGGGCGTTCCCGCACGGAACGGCGGCTGAACAAAGCCCAGCCTGAAGATTTAGGCCGGGCTTACAGCTTTGAGCCTAGGGGAAGTGGGTTGGAACTGGATCAACCATTCCTGGATTTCTCTCATGAGGGACGTTCCCACATGGAACAGCAGCTGAACAAAGCCCAGCGTAAAAATTTAGGCCGGTTTAGAGCTTTGAGTCCAGTGGAAGGTTCCCATGGCAGCGGGTTGGAACTGGATCAACCATTCCCAGATTTTCTCCAGGGCAAGTTTTCAGGGGCAGGATTTAATCCCACAATGAGTAGTGTTCAATCCCATCACGTTTAGTATTTAATCCCATCATGCTTAATGTTTAATCCCATAATGTTTATATTTAATCCAAAAATGTTTAGTATTTAATCCCATAATATTTAATATTTAATCCTATAATGTTTAGTATTTACTCCCATAATGTTCAATATTTAATCCTATAATGTTTAGTATTTAATCCCATTATGTTTAGTGTTAAATCCATGTTTAGTATTTTATCCCATAATATTTATTATTCAGTCCTATAAGGTTTAGTATTTACTCCCATAATGTTCAATATTTAATCCTATAATGTTTAATGTTTAATCCCATCATGTTTAGTATTTAATCCTATAATGATCAATATTTAATCCTACAATATTCAGTATTTAACCCCATAATTTTTTAGTATTTAATCCAATCACGTTTAAAACTTAATCACATAATGTTTAGTATTTACTTCCATAATGTTTAGTATTTAATCCTATAACATTCAGTATTTAATCCCATCATGTTCAGTATTTAATCCTATAATGTTTAATGCTTAATCCCATCATGTTCAATGTTTAATCCCATCACGTTTAGTAATTAATCCTATAATGATCAATATTTAATCCTATAATGTTTACTATTTAATCCCATCATGTCCAGTGTTTAATCCCGTCCGATGAGGAAAAGCCCTGGTGGAGAACAATTCCCTTCCCTGCTCCCCAAACTTCCTTGGGCTTTATCCAAACCCAGAACCTCCAAACTTTTATCCCCGGAATTCAGAAAATCAGGGAAATATCTGGAAATCAAAGATCCCAACAAAAGTTTTTTTGGATATAGGACAGGGAACAGAGAGGATAGAGAACAAAACCCCAAAATTTTTGGATATGGGATATGGGATATGGGAATATCCTCAGCTGTGGGATTCTGGAATATCCTCAGCTGTGGAATTCTGGAATGTTCTCAGCTGTGGAATTCTGGAATATCCTCAGACACGGAATTCTGGAATATCCCTCGGTGGGAAGGACTCACAGGGGTCAAGCTCAGCTCCACATCCCAACAATCCCCCCCATCCCAGCTCCTGGAGGAGCCTTGGGAATGTCCCCGTTCCCTGGGGAACGTTCCGTGCCCGACACCTTCGGCGGGAAAAACCTTTTCCTAAACCCCAAAACCCGGCTCAGCTCCAGCTGCTCCCTCCTCCCCTTCGGCCGCTCCCACCCACAGAGCCGAAGGAAATTCCTTCCGACGTGGAAATCTCTTGACGCATCCCAGCTCCGGAATTCAAACACCGAAACGTTTCAACCGAGCCACCCTCTGGAAAAGCTGGAAAAGCCGGAAAGGAGCCGCTCCCCTGGAGTCGGGAATAATAACAACAACAACAACAACAACAACCACCACCCCGGTGGAAGCCAAACCGCCTGGGCAGGGTTTGGGTGTTGCACCATCTCCTGTCAGAGCCACCCACGGCTCTGGATTAAACCTTGGGATGGAATTCCGGGCTGGGCTGGAATTCCCAGACTTGCTGTGGCTGCCCCTGGATCTCTGCAAGTGTCCAAGGCACCATCACCAGTCAAAGCCACCCACAGAGGGTTTGGATTAAACCTTGGGATGGAATTCCGGGCTGGGCTGGAATTCCCAGACTTGCTGTGGCTGCCCCTGGATCTCTGGAAATGTCCAAGGCACCATCTCCCGTCGAAGCCACCCACAGGGGGTTTGGATTAAACCTTGAGGTGGAATTCTGGGCTGGGATGGAATTCCTGGCTGTGCTGGAATTCCCAGAGGAGCTGTGGCTGCCCCTGGATCCCTGCAAGTGTCCAAGGCACCATCTTTTGTCAAACCCACCCACAGGGGGGTTTGGATTAAATGTTGGGATGGAATTCCTGGCTGGGCTAGAATTCCCAGATTTGCTGTGGCTGCCCCTGGATCTCTGGAAGTGTCCAAGGCCGGGCTGGAGCAACCTGGGAGAGGTCCCTGCCCATGGGATCCTTCAGCTCTTTCCACCCCAAAACCATTCCAGGGTTTTGTCATTCCCTTGGCAATGGGATTTTCTGGGATGAGGCCACAGTTCCGGCTCTCGCTGGCTGTGGGTGGAGTGGGAGAGCGGGAGGGATGGGAATGGCTCCAGCCCGGGGCGGGAATTTCACCATCGGCGACCGTTCCCGGCTCTCCTGGCTGGGTTGTCACTCCTGGGATCCCTTTTCCATTTCACAGCTGAGGATATTCCAGAATCCCACAGCTGAGGATATCCCAGAATTCCAGGTCTGAGGATATCCCAGAATTCCACATCTGTGGATATTCCAGAATTCCACAGCTGAGGACATTCCAGAATTCCATGTCTGAGGACAACCCAGAACTCCACAGCTGAGGACATCCCAGAATTCCACAGCTGAGGACATCCCAGAATTCCACAGCTGAGAATATTCCAGAATTCCGTGTCTGAGGATATCTGGACTCCCCGGCTCTCCTGGCTGGGTTGTCACACCTGGGATCCCTTTTCCAGCCCCCAGAACCCATGGAATTCCCCATCCCTTGGGAATGGGAGCTGCTCGCTGTTTTCCCAGCGCCTGGAATTCCCAGCTGAAGCTCCAGTTTGGTTTAATTGGAGTTAGAGGGCAGAAGGCGGCACCTCTAGAAAATACTTTTGGGGTTGGGGAATGGAACCGGTTCTTCCCGCTCATCCCGGGGCAGGAAAACATTATGGGATTAAATACTGAACATTATGGGATTAAATATTAAACATTATGGGATTAAATTTTGAATATTCTAAGATTAAATACTAAATGTGATAGAATTAAATACTAAACATTACAGGATTAAGTATTAAACATCATAGGATTAAATATTAAACTTTATAGGATCAAGTATTAAACATTATGGGATTAAATACTAAACATGATAGGATTAAATATTAAACATTATAGGATCAAGTATTAAACATGATGGGATTAAGTATTGAACATTATAAGATTAAATACTAAACATTATAGGATTAAGTATTACACATTATAGGATTAAATATAAAACAGCATAGGATTGAATATTGAACATTATAGGATTAAATACTAAATGTTATGGGATTAAAAACTAATTATAGGATTAAATACTTAACATGATGGGACTAAACATTATAGGATTAAATAGTAAACGTGATGGGATTCAATATTAAACATTATAGGATCAAGTATTAAACGTTATAGGATTAAACATTAAACATGATGGGATTAAATACTAAACATTATAGGATTAAGTATTACACATTATAGAATTAAATATTCAACTTTATAGGATTGAACATTAAACATTACAGGATTAAATACTAAACATGATGGGATTAACCATTATAGGATTAAATAGTAAACATGATGGGGTTCAATACTAGATGTTATAGGATTAAACGTTAAACATTATGGGATTAAATACTAAACATGCCCCCTCCCAAACAAGTGGCCCCAGAAGGTCCCTTACTTGCCATGGGGCTTCCCCCAGAGCCACTGGCCCTCGTAGGTGGCCCCGTGGAGCTGCCCAGAAATGGAGCAGCCCCTTCATGAGTGACCTGGACAAGTTTGGGTTGGAGATCTCCCAACCTTCACTGAAACACCAAAGCAGCACTTCCAACCTCATTCCCACTTGGAAAAGTGACCTGGAGATGTCTGGGTTGGAGATCTTTCCCAACTTTCATGGTAACACCAAACCAGCACTTCCAACCTCATTCCCACTTGGAAAAGGGTATAGGATATGGGATTTACTCACACTTCCAACCTCATTCCCAATTGGAAAAGTGGGACCTGGAGAAGTTTGGGTTGACCTTGGAGATCTTTCCCAAACTTTACGGAAACACCAAACCAGCACTTCCAACCTCATTCCCCCTTGGAAAAGGGGCCCGAAAAACACTTCCAACATTATCCCCACATGGAAAAGTGACCTGGAGATGTCTGGGTTGGAGATCTTTCCCAGCCTTCACGGAATCTCCAAATCAGCATTTCCAACCTCATTCCCACCAGGAAAAGTGACCTGGAGATGTCTGGGTTGGAGCTCTTTCCCAACTTTCACGGTAACACCAAACCAGCATTTCCAACCTCATTCCCACTTGGAAAAGGGGCCCCAAAGACCCTTCCAACCTCCTTCCTACTTGGAAAAGGGGCCTGAAAAACACTTCCAACATTATCCCCACATGGAAAAGTGACCTGGAGATGTCTGGGTTGGAGATCTTTCCCAACTTTCATGGTAACACCAAACCAGCACTTCCAACCTCATTCCCACTTGGAAAAGGGGCCCCAAAGACCCTTCCCACCTCCTTCCCACCTGGCAAAGGGGCCCAGAAGGTTCCTTACTTGCCGTGGGGCTTCCCCCAGAGCCACTGTCCCTCGTAGGTGGCCCCGCGGAGCCGTCCCTCGCCGCGGAAGGCGTAGCTGAAGAAGCGCTGGGCCGGGGCCGGGTCGCCCTCACCGCTGCGGCCCCAGAGAGGGAAATCGCGCTTCCCGTTGAGCGCCTGGCGCGCCGCCTGCTCCAGCTTCCAGCGCCACACCGCCTGCGGGCACCGGGACAAAAAACTTGGGAATTTTGTCCGGTTGTGTTTGAGGAGAGTCAGGGGATGGGAGAAGATCCCGGGAAAATTGAGTGGAGGCACCGCGACAAAAATCTTTGGAGTTTTGGTTGGTTGAGTTTGAGGAGAGCAAAGGGATGGGAGAAGATCCCGGGAAAATCAAGCAGTGCTCCAGCTTCCAGCACCACACCACCTGCGGGCACCGCGACAAAAAACTTGGGAATTTTGTCTGGTTGAGTTTGAGGAGAGTCAGGGGATGGGAGAAGATCCCGGGAAAATCGAGTGGAGGCACCGCAACAAAAATCTTTGGAGTTTTGGTCAGTTGAGTTTGAGGAGAGCAAAGGGATTGGAGAAGATCCTGGGAAAATCAACTGGAGCTCCAGCGCCACACCGCCTGCGGGCACCACGACAAAAACCTTGGGAATTTTGTCTGGTTGAGTTTGAGGAGAGTCAGGGGATGGGAGAAGATCCTGGGAAAATCAAGTGGAGCTCCAGGTTCCAGCACCTGTGGGCACCAGGACAAAAATCTTTGGAGTTTTGTCTGGTTGTGTTTGAAGAGAGTCAGGGGATGGGAGAAGATCCCGGGAAAATGAAGAGGAGCTAGAGCTTCCAGTGCCTGCAGGCACTGGCACAAAAATTTTTGGGATTTTGGTTATTTGAGTTTGAGGAGAGCAAAGGGATGGGAGAAGATTCCGGGAAAATCAACTGGAGCTCCAGCGCCACACCACCTGCGGGCACCGCGACAAAAACCTTTGGGATTTTGGTTGGTTGAGTTTGAGGAGAGTCAGGGGATGGGAGAAGATCCCGGAAAAATCAAGTGGAGGCACCGCAACAAAAATCTTTGGAGTTTTGGTTGGTTGAGTTTGAGGAGAGCAAAGAGATTGGAGAAGATCCTGGGAAAATCAAGTGGAGCTCCAGTTCCAGCACCTGTGGGCACCAGGACAAAAATCTTTGGAGTTTTGTCTGGTTGTGTTTGAGGAGAGTCAGGGGATGGGAGAAGATCCCAGGAAAACGAAGAGGAGCTAGAGCTTCCAGCGCCTGCAGGCACTGGCACAAAAATTTTTGGGATTTTGGTCAGTTGAGCTTGAGGAGAGCAAAGGGATGGGAGAAGATCCCGGGAAAATCAACTGGAGCTCCAGCGCCACACCACCTGCGGGCACCGCGACAAAAACCTTTGGGGTTTTGGTTGGTTGAGTTTGAGGAGGGCAAAGGGATGGGAGAAGATCCCAGGAAAATCGAGTGGAGGCACCGCGACAAAAATCTTTGGAGTTTTGGTTGGTTGAGTTTGAGGAGAGCAAAGCGATTGGAGAAGATCCTGGGAAAATCAAGTGGAGCTCCAGGTTCCAGCACCTGTGGGCACCAGGACAAAAATCTTTGGAGTTTTGTCTGGTTGTGTTTGAGGAGAGTCAGGGGATGGGAGAAGATCCCTGGAAATGAAGAGGAGCTAGAGCTTCCAGTGCCTGCAGGCACTGGCACAAAAAACGTTGGGATTTTGGTCAGTTGAGCTTGAGGAGAGCAAAGGTATGGGAGAAGATCCCGGGAAAATCAACTGGAGCTCCAGCGCCACACTGCCTGTGGGCACCGCGACAAAAACCTTTGGGATTTTGGTTGGTTGAGTTTGAGGAGGGCAAAGGGATGGGAGAAGATCCCAGGAAAATCGAGTGGAGGCACCACGATAAAAATCTTTGGAGTTTTGGTTGGTTGAGTTTGAGGAGAGCAAAGGGATGGGAGAAGGTCCCAAGAAAATCAAGCAGAGGCACCACGATAAAAATCTTGGGAATTTTGGTTATTTGAGTTTGAGGAGAGTCAGGGGATGGGAGAAGATCCCGGGAAAATCGAGCAGAGGCACCGCGACAAAAATCTTTGGAGTTTTGTCTGGTTGTGTTTGAGGAGAGTCAGGGGATGGGAGAAGATCCCTGGAAATGAAGAGGAGCTAGAGCTTCCAGTGCCTGCAGGCACTGGCACAAAAAACTTTGGGATTTTGGTCAGTTGAGCTTGAGGAGAGCAAAGGTATGGGAGAAGATCCCGGGAAAATCAACTGGAGCTCCAGCGCCACACCGCCTGCGGGCACCGCGACAAAAACCTTTGGGATTTTGGTTGGTTGAGTTTGAGGAGGGCAAAGGGATGGGAGAAGATCCCAGGAAAATCAAGCAGAGGCACTGCGACAAAAATCTTGGGAATTTTGGTCATTTGAGTTTGAGGAGAGCAAAGGGATGGGAGAAGATCCCGGGAAAATCAACCGGAGACAACCGGAGGAGCTCGGGGGCTCCCATCAAAGCGGCTTCCAGAGGGTTTCTGCTGGAAGCTGAGTGTTCCCAAAAATCCAAGCGGGATTTGTGTTGATGAACGTTCCCCAAAAGCCAAGCGGGATTGCCCTCATTTTAGGAGGGACGTGGTGTTTAAATAGTCCCGGAAATCCAGCCTGGAGATTGAGAAATATTCCCAAAAATCCAGCCTGGAGATTAATAAATATTCCCAAAAATCCAAACTTGAATCCCTTCCTAAATATTCCCAAAAATCCAGCCTGGACATCGATCAATATTCCCTAAAACCCAAACTCAAATCTCTTCATAAATATTCCCAAAAAATTCAAGCTGGACTTTGATAAAGATTCCTGAAAATCCAGCCTGGATCTCCATTGCTAAATATTCCCTAAAATTCAACCCCGACATTGATAAATATTCCCAAAAATCCAAGCTGCACATTATTAAATATTCCCAAAAATCCAGCGTAGAGATTGATAAATATTCCCAAAAATCCAACCTCGAACTCCCTTGCTAAATATTCCCTAAAATTCAACCCTGACATTGAATAAATATTCCCAAAAATCCAGCCTGGATCTCCTTTGCTAAATATTCCCAAAAATCCAAGCCAGACATCGATAAAAATTCCCTAAAAGCCAACCTGGATCTGCTTTGCTGAATATTCCCAAAACTCCAGGATTTCCTTGAAAAAGGGGCCAAACCTCCAGGATTTCCTTGGAGCTGCAGCCAAAATTCCCAAGCCCCACCCACCCCGGAATTCTTTCTCTTCCCACCCCCCCGAGCCGGAATTCCCAAATTCCTGACCTTGCTCTGGGGGTCCCTGGCCGAGAGCTCCAGCGTCTCCTCGGGGGTGATGACGCGCAGGCCGCAGCTGCGGGGGGGAAAAGGAATTTTTGGGAAACAAAATTCCCGGGGCAGCGGTTCCACCACTGGAGCTCCTGGAGCTTTCCCGGGGCAGCAGCTCCTTCAGCTCCTCCTGGAGCTCCTGGAGCTTTCCCGGGGTTTTTGGGTTTTCCGGAGATCTCGAGTTCTGCAGGGTCAGGGTTAACGGGTTTGGGATTCATTGAGAACGGCCGCAGGTTGGACAGCAGCGGGAGGATTTTAGTTTTAGTTGCTATTTTGAGTATTTATTTTGAGTATTTATTTTCAGTTGTTGTTATTTTCAGTTTTTGTTTTCAGTATTAATTTTTAGTTTCAATTTTTAGCTTCAAATTTTAGCTTCAAATTTTAGCTTTTTTGAGGTTTTGGTTTTTATTCTTTTTAGTTGTTAGTTTTATTTTCTATTTGTGTTTTTAGTTTTTAGTTTTAGTTTCTCGTTTTAGTCTTTATTTTTAATTTTTAGTTTTATGTTTTAGGTTTTAGCTTTTATTTTTAGTTTTGGGTTTTTTTATTTTTAGTTGTTATTTCTATTTTTAGTTTTTACTTTTTAGATTTTAGTCTTGTTTTTAATTTTTAGTTTTTGGGAGTTTTTTACTTTTAGTTTTTATTTTTAGTTTTAGTTTTTACTTTTAGCTTTTTTAATTTTTTTTAATTTTTTAAAATTTATTTTTAGTTGTTAGTTTTAACTTCTAATTTTATTTTTAGTTTTTAGTTCTGGTTTTTAGTTTTGTTTTTTATTTTTAATTTTTAGTTTTAGGTTTTAGTTTTGAGCTTTTATTTTTATTTTATATTTTTAGCTTTTATTTTTAGTTTTAGTTTTGGGGGGTTTTATTTTTATTTTTTCTTTTTAGTTGTTATTTCTATTTTTAGTTTCAGTTTTTGTTTTTAGTTTTTAGGTTTTCGCCTTAGGTTTTAGTTTTAGTTTATTTTTAGTTTTTATTTTTACTTTTTATTTTAATTTTTTAATTTTAACTTCATTTTTTCCACCTGGGAAACATGGTCAGACCTCAGAATTACCCAGGGAGTTTCAAAAAACTTTTCCAGGATTTTTTCAGAAAAGAAGCCAAAAAACCAGGATTTTCTTGGAACAAAGAGCCAAAAAATCCAGATTTCCTTGCAAAAGGATCAAAAAATCCAGGATTTCCTCGGAAAATGATCAGAAAATCCAGGATTTCCTTGGAAAATGATTAAAAAAACCCAGATTTCCTTGGATAATGATAAAAAAAATCCAAGTTTTCCTTGGAAAATGATCAGAAAGTCCAGGGTTTTCTTGAAAAAGGATCAAAAAATCCAGAATTTCCTCAGAAAATTATCAAAAAATCTGAGATTTTCTCAGAAAAGGATCAAAAAATCCAGGATTTCCTTGGAATACAGCACCAAAAAAATCCAGGATTTCCTTGGAAAAGGATCAAAAAATTGTTTAATTGAAATTATTTAATTAATGATTAACATTATTACTAAAATCTTAATATAAAACTCATTTTTAGTCTTAATATTGTTTAATTAAATTCATTTAATTAATACTTAATATTATTATTCATTAAATATTCTTATTTAGTTATTAAATATTCTTATTAAATTTATTATCAATTTTCATTTTTAATAAATAATTTCTTTTTGAATTTATTAATTAATTTTTATTCTGAAACTCCCGGCAGGAATTCCTCACTCACCTCCCCGGAGCCGATTCCTCGGCGCCGTTTTCATCCACCCAAACCAACTTCAGATCGAAGCTCTGGAAGCTGTTTCCCTGGGAGGGGGGGGGGAAATGAAAATAAAAATAAAAATTAAAAAATAAAAATAAAATTAAGTTAAATAAAAATGCATTAAAAATAAAAATAAAAATAAAAATAAAGTAATAAAAATAATAAAAATTAAAATAAAAAATAAAATTAAAATTAAAATAAATTAAATAAAATGCATAAAAATAAAAATAAAAATAAAATAATAAAAAATAAAAAATAAAAATAAAATTAATAAAAATAAAAATAAAAATTTTGAAAAAATGGGAAAAGTGGGAAAAACGGTTTTGTTATTGCTAGGAACGTCCGGGGAACAGCAGAGCTGGAGAGGCAGGAAAAATTCCTGATCTTTTCCTGGGAAAAACAGCAGAAAAATGGGATGAGAGAGCTTGGAGATGGGAAAACCTTTGGAAAAATGGGATGACAAACCTTGGAGATGGGAAAAGTGGGATGAGAGAGCTTGGAGATGGAAAAAAACCCAGGAAAAGTGGAATGTGAGACCCTGGAGATGGAAAAATGGGATGAGAGAGCTTGGAGATGGGAAGAAACCTTTGGAAAAATAGGATGAGAAACCTTGTAGATGGAAAAACTGCTGGAAAAGTGGGATGAGAGAGCTTGGAGATGGGAAAACCTTTAGAAAAGTGGGATGAGAGACCCTGGAGATGGAAAAAAATGGGATGAGAGAGCTTGGAGATGGGAAAAACCACGGGAAAAGTGGGATGAGAAATCTTGGAGAGGGGAAAAATGGGATGAGAAACCTTGGAGATGGAAAATCCACAGGAAAAGTGGGATGAGAGATCTTGGGGATGGAAAAAGCCAGGAAAAATGGGATGAGACTGCTTGGAGATGGGAAAACCTTGGGAAAAGTGGGATGAGAAATCTTGGAGATGGAAAATCCATGGGAAAAGTGGGATGAGAGAGCTTGGAGATGGAAAAAAACTTTGGAAAAGTGGGATGAGAGAGCTTGGAGATGGGAAAACCAAAGGGAAAGTGGGAAGTTCCTGTTTGACCACTCCTGAAGCTCTCCCGGAATTCCACGGCTCCATTCCCAAACCATTCCAGCCAATATTCCCAGAGATCTGTGGCCGTCCCATCCCTGGCAGTGTCCAAGGGCAGGTCGGAGCAACCTGGGATGGTGGCAACCATGGAATGGGAATGGAGCAGCTTGGAGCTCCCTTTCCATCCTATCCGTGGATGGATCCCAGACAAATTTTCCCAACTTTTCCAAAACTCTGCTGGAGTTCAACACCAAAAAACGGGAATTTTCCTGCCATTCCATGGGAATTTTTGGTAATTTTTTCCATGTTCCTTTCCCAGGGCCTCCAGGAAGAGATTCCTGCTGGATCGCAGCGCAGCCGGGGCCATCCAAGCTGGAATTCCCTCATGGGAACACATCCCCGTGTCCCAAAATTCCCCAAATTCCCGAAATTTCCTAAAAGCATCTCCAGCGTCTGCGGCTGTGCCACAAACGTGGGAAATTCTCTTTATTCCAATGCGTGGGAGCTCTTGGAGCTCATCATTGATCATCATTGATCATCATTGATCATCATCGATCGTCAATGCTCAGCATTGATCATCATTGATCTCCATGGATCATCATTGATCATCATGGAGCTCCATGGATCATCACTGAACATCACTGATCATCATTGATCTTCACTGATCATCATTGATCTCCATGGATCATCACTGATCTCCATGGATCATCACTGATCATCACTGATCATCACTGATCACCACTGATCGTCACTGGTCGTCACTGGTCGTCACTGATTGTCATGGATCGTCATGGATCATTATTGGCCATCACTGATCATCATTGATCACCATGGATCATCACTGATCACCACTGATCATCTCTGATCGCCATTGATCTCCATGGATCATCACTGATCACCATTGATCTCCAGCGATCATCATTGATCGTCACTGACCGTCACTGATCATCATTGACCGTCATTGATCACCATGGATCATCACTGATCATCACTGATCATCTCTGATCGCCATTGATCTCCATGGATCATCACTGATCACCACTGGTCTCCAGCGATCATCATTGATCGTCACTGATCATCACAGATAGTCATTGACCATCACTGATCACCATGGATCATCATTGATCATCATTGATCATCACTGATCACCACTCATCATCATTGATCATCATTGATGGTCACTGATTGTCACTGATCACCACTCATCATCATTGATCCTCATTGATGGTCACTGATTGTCACTGATCAGCATTGATCAGCATTGATCGTCACTGATCGTCACTGATCAGCATTGATCGTCATGGATCGTCATTGATGGTCATCGATCTTCACTGATCACCACTGATCATCATCGATCATTGATCATTACTGATCATCACCGATCATTATTGATCGTCACTGACCGTCACTGATCGTCATTGATCACCAAGGATCATCACTGATCGTCACTGATCATCGCTGATCATCATTGATCATCTCTGATCGCCATTGATCTCCAGTGATCATCATTGATCGTCACTGATCATTACTGATCGTCATTGATCTCCATGGATTGTCACTGATCGTCAATGATCGTCATTGAATGTCACTGATCGTCACCGATTGTCCCTGGTCATCATTGGTCGTCACTGATGGTCACTAATCGTCATTGACCGTCATTGACCATCACTGATCATCATTGATCATCACTGATCATCATCGATCATCACTGATCGTCACTGATCGTCACTAATCGTCATTGACCGTCATTGACCATCACTGATCACCACTGATCATCATCGATCATCATTGATCATCACTGACAGTCACTAATCCTCATTGACCATCACTGATCACCACTGATCATCACTGATCATCATCGATCGTCATTGATCGTCACTGATAGTCACTAATCGTCATTGACCGTCATTGACCATCACTGATCACCACTGATCATCATCAATCGTCACTGATCATCATTGATTGTCATTGATCACCATGGATCCTCATTGATATCACTGATCATCATGGATCATCATTGATCTTCACTGATCATCATGGATCTCCATGGATCATCATTGATCATCACTGATCGTCACTGATCATCATGGATCATCACTGATCTCCATGGATCATCATTGACCATCACTGACCGTCATTGACTGTCATTGATCATCACTGATCATCATTGATAATCGTTGATCCTCACCGATCATCACAGATCCTCATTGATCATCATTGATCCTTACTGACCATCACTGATCCTCACTGATCAACACTGATCATCATGGATCGTTATTGATCATCACTGACCACCATTGATTGTCACTGATCATCATGGACATCATTGATCATCGCTGATCGTCACTGATCACCACTGATCACCATGGATCCATCAGCTCCCCTGGAATAACTCCAGGCCACAATTCCCTGTGGGAAAGGCTTCGGATCATCCACATCTCCTGGGACAACCTTCTCTGCATCTCCTCCCCTCCTTTCCAGGTTTTCTTTCCCGGATGGATCCCAGACAAATTTTCCCAACTTTTCCCAAACTCCGCTGGGCGTTCAACACCAAAAAAGGGGAATTTTCCTGCCGTTCCTTTGGGAATTCCCGTCCTTCCTGCCTTTCCATGGGAATTTTTTGGAATTCTTTCCCTCCCCAGCGGCTCCAGGAGGATCTGGACTCACCTGGACGAGCACCAGGACGTCGTCGAAGAGCAGGAGGCGCTGGGAGCGCGCGGCGCCGGCGGCGGCGATGGGGAGGTCCCTGCTGTCCTCCAGGAGCCGCCTCTCGGGGACACACAGAACCTCCTGGAGCAGCGGGAGGGAAAAACCGGGAATGGGGAGAGGGATGGAATTCCGGGCAGGAATTGCCCTGCAGGGAGCAGCTGGCTCGGGGTTGCGGTGAAAAACGTGGGGGGAACAATTCGGCTTTAACGCCCCAGGGAGCTCCTGCAGCTGTTCCAGCTCTGCTGAATTCCAGCCTCGAATTCCCGACCCAGCCTCGAATTCCTGACCCGGATCAAATTCCTGACCCAGATCAAATTCCTGATCCAGCCTCAAATTCCTGATCCAGCCTCAAATTCCTGATCCAGCCTCAAATTCCTGATCCAGCTAGGAACTCCTGACCCAGATCAAATTCCCAATCCAGCCTCAAATTCCTGACCCAGATCAAATTCCCGATCCGGATCAAATTCTCAATCTGGATCAAATTCCCCACCTTTATCAACTCCCCACGCTTATCAAACTCCCCACCCTTATCAAATTCTCAATCCATGTTAAATTCCTCATCCTTATCAAACTCCCCATCCCTATCAAACTCCCCATCCTTATCAAACTCCCAGTCAGTGTTAAATTCCTCATCCTTATCAAACTCCCCATCCTTATCAACTCCTCAACTCACTTCAAATTCCCCATCCTTATTAACTCCCCATCCTTATCAAACTCCTGATCCATATTAAATTCCTCATCCTTATCAATTCCCCATCCTTATCAAACTCCCCATCCTTATCAAATTCCCAGTCAGTGTTAAATTCCCCATCCTTATCAAACTCCCCATCCTTATCAACTCCCCACCCTTATCACACTCCCAACTCACTTCAAATTCCCCATCCATGTTAAATTCCCCATCCATGTTAAATTCCCCATCCTTATCAAACTCCCCACCTTATCAAATTCCTGATCCATGTTAAATTCCTCATCCTTATCAAATTCCCCATCCTTATCAATTCCCAACCCATATGTAACTCTCCATCCTTATCAACTCCTCCCTCTTATCAACTCCCCACCCTTATCAAACTCCCCACCACTTCAAATCCCTGATCCCCATCAAATTCTCAATCCACATCAAGTTCCCAGGCCATGTTAAATTCCTCACCCTTATCAACTCCCCACCCTTATCACCCCTCTGTCTGTCCCTTATCAGGGGTCACTGACGGTCAGTTTGGGGCTCAGGGCTCTCCAGAGCTGCCGGGTGCGCTCGGCCTCCCCCAGGGCCTGGGCGATGAAACGCTCCAGCTTCCGCAGCTCCCGCTGCACCGCCAGCACCACCGCCCGCTGGGAATCCTGGGAATCCTGGGGAACAAACACCGGGAATGACACCGGGAATGACACCGGGAATGATCTGGGATTGGAGCTACTCCAGCTAGCACCACCGCCCGCTGGGAATCCTGGGAATCCTGGGGAACAAACACCGGGAATGACACCGGGAATGATCCCACTGCACTGCACACACCGCCGCCCGCTGGGAATCCTGGGGAACAAACACCGGGAATGACACCGGGATTGGAGCTACTCCAGCCAGCACCACCGCCCGCTGGGAATCCTGGGGAACAAACACCGGGAATGACACCGGGATTGGAGCTACTCCAGCTACCACCGCTGCCCACTGGGAATCCTGGGGAACAAACACCGGGAATGACACCGGGAATGATCCCGCTGCACCGCACACACTGCCGCCCGCTGGGAATCCTGGGAATCCTGGGGAACAAACACCGGGAATGACACCGGGAATGATCTGGAATTGGAGCTACTCCAGCTAGCACCGCGGCCCACTGGGAATCCTGGGGAACAAACACCGGGAATGACACCGGGAATGATCTGGGATTGGAGCTACTCCAGCTAGCACCACCGCCCACTGGGAATCCTGGGAATCCTGGGGAACAAACACCGGGAATGACACCGGGAATGACACCGGGATTGGAGCTACTCCAGCTACCACCGCCGCCCGCTGGGAATCCTGGGAAACAAACACTGGGAATGACACCGGGAACGATCCCGCTGCACCGCACACACTGCCGCCCGCTGGGAATCCTGGGAATCCTGGGGAACAAACACCGGGAATGACACCGGGAATGACACCGGGAATGGAGCTACTCCAGCTAGCACCGCTGCCCACTGGGAATCCTGGGAATCCTGGGGAACAAACACCGGGAATGACACCAGGAATGATCTGGGATTGGAGCTACTCCAGCCAGCACCACCGCCCGCTGGGAATCCTGGGAATCCTGGGGAACAAACACCGGGAATGACACCGGGAATGATCTGGGATTGGAGCTACTCCAGCCAGCACCACCGCCCGCTGGGAATCCTGGGGAACAAACACCGGGAATGACACCGGGAATGATCTGGGATTGGAGCTACTCCAGCCAGCACCACCACCCGCTGGGAATCCTGGGAATCCTGGGGAACAAACACCGGGAATGACACCGGGATTGCAGCTCCCGCAGCTCCCGCTGGACTGCCAACACCACTGCCTGCTGGGAATCCTGGGAAACAAACACCGGGAATGACACCGGGAATAACACCGGGAATGATTCCGCTGCACAGCCACCACCACCCACTGGGAATCCTGGGAAAAACATGGAAAAACAGGGAATAACACTGGGAATGACACCGGGAATGATCTGGGATTGGAGCTACCCCAGCTACCACCACCGCCCACTGGGAATCCTGGGAAAAACATGGAAGAACATGGGAAAACATGGGAAAGACATGGAATAACACCAGGAATGAGCCGGGATCGCTCCCCCTGCACCGCGGCCACCACATCCCGCTGGGAATCCTGGGAAACACAGGGAAAAGAGCCTGGGAAAAACATGGAAAAGTTCAGGAAAGATTTGGGCTTGCAGCTTCCCCAGGGCCCAGCACTGCCCGCTGGGAATCCTGGGAAACACATGGAAAAGAGCCTGGGAAAACATGGAATAGCATCGGGAGTGGTTCAGCATTCCAGCTTCTGCAACTCCCACCACATCCCACTGGGAATCCCGGGAAAACATGGAAAAAAGCTGGGAAAAATGTGGAAAAGAGCTGGGAAAAACATGGAGAAGTTCAGGAATGACTGAGGATTGCAGCTTCCCCAGCTCCCACTGCATTGTGCCCAGCACATCCCGCTGGGAATCCCAGGAAAACATGGAAAAGAGCCAGGAAAAACGTGGAAAACTTCAGGAAAAACGTGGAAAAGAGCCGGGAATGATCCTGGTCTGGGGCAGGGGAGGCCCAGGTTGGATTTCAGGGAATATTTATCCAAGTCCACCTTGGATTTTTGGGAATATTCAGCAATGTCCAGGCTGGGTTTTCAGGAATATTTGACAATACCCCGTTTGGATTTTTGGGAATCTTTACCCATGCTTAGCTTGGATTTTTGGGAATATTCAGCAAAGGAGATCCAGGTTGGATTTTTAGGGAATTTTTTGGCATCGTGTCCATCCTGGAATGAGGGAGATCCAGGCCGGATTTTCAGGAATATTTATCAAAGCCCAGGCTGGATTTTTGGGAATATTTATCAATATCCAGGTTGGATTTTTGGGAACATTCAGCAATGGAAATCCAGGTTGGGTTTTAGGGAATATTTATCAACCTGCACCTCAGATTTTCGGGAATATTTATCAAAGTCCAGGCTGGATTTTTGGGAATATTCAGCAAAGGAGATCCAGGTTGGATTTTTAGGGAATTTTTGGCATCGTGTCCATCCGGGAATGAGGGAGATTCAGCTTGGATTTTTGGGAATATTCATCCATGTCCAGCTTGGATTTTTGGGAACATTCAGCAACATCTAAATTGGATTTTTGGGAATATTCATCCATGTCCAGCTTGGATTTTTGGGAATATTTAAAAAAAAAAACAAGATCCAAGCTGGATTTCCAGGAATATTTCCCAACCTCCACCTCGGATTTTCGGGAATATTCATCAAAGTCCCGGCTGGAATTTTGGGAACATTTAAAAAACGAGATCCAGGCCAGTTTTTCAGGAACATTTCCCACCCTCCACCTCAAATTCCCAGGAACATTTCCCACCCCCAGCCCCGAGCCCGAACTTCCAACCTTCTCCCTCCCCAAACCCCGACGTTCCCGGAGAAGATTCCGGAAAGAATTCCCGAGCCGTCCCCACCTCCTGCAGCAGCTCCCGCAGCCGCTCCAGCAGCTCCAGGTGGCTCCTCAGGTGAGCCCGGAAAGGTTCCTGGAGCAGGGAGAGCAGGGCCGGCCCCGGCGCCTCCTCCGGCGGCAAATCCCGCCAGGATTCGGGGAATTCCCGCAGCAGCTCCTTCCAGGCCTCGCTGGGAAATCGGGAATGAGCGGAAAATCCCAGGGCTCGGCCCCGGAATTCCCAAGCTTTGGTTTTTCTCTGCTTTGGGTTTTTCTCCCCCCCGCCCCGTTCCCTAAATCCTCAAATTTCAGGTTTTCAATCCTTAAAAATTCCCATTTTTGTTCTGTGCTTCCGGAAAAATCTGGGATTAATGGGAATTCCCGGCCTGATTCCCATCCCCCCCTTCCTTAAATCCCAAATCCCAAGTTCCCAGCTCCTTAAAAATTCCCATTTTCATTCCCCTCTTCCAGAAAAATCCAGGATGAATGCAAATTCTCATCGAGATTCCCATTCCATTTAATTAACTCCATTGAATTTAATTCAATTCCATTTAATTCTGGAAAAATCCGGGATTGAATAGAATTCCTCCTGAGATTCCGACCCCTCCCCTAAATCCTCAAATCCCAAATTTCCAGCTCCTGAAAAAATTCCCATTTTTGTTCCCTGTTTCCAGAAAAGTCTGGGATTAACAGGAATTCCCACTGAGATTCCCATTCCATTTAATTAACTCCATTTATTTCAATTTAATTGCATTTAATTCTGGAAAAATCCGGGATTAAACAGAATTCCCACTGAGATTCCAGCCCTTTCCCTAAATCCTCAAATCCCAAGTTCCCAGCTCCTTAAAAATTCTCGTTTTTGTTCCCTGCTTCCAGAAAAATCTGAGATAAATGGGAATTCTGAGCCTGATTCCCATCTCTTCCCTAAATCCCTAAGATTTCCCAAGAAATCCAAGAAATTCCCAAGAATTCCAAAGAATTCCCCAAAAATCCCCCAAAACTCCCAAGAATTCCCAAGAAATCCCAAAATAATCCCCAAAAATGCCCCAAAAATGCCCCAAAAATGCCCCCAAATCTCAAGAATTCCCAAGGATTCCCAAAAACTCCCAAGGATCCCCAAGAATTCCCAAAAAATTCCAAAAACTCCCACAAATTCTCAAGAATTCCCCAAAACTCCCCAAAATTCCCAAGATTTCCCAAGAATTCTCAAAATCTCCTAAGAATTAAAAAAAAAATCCCCAAAATTCCCAAAAATTCCCAAGATCTTTCAAAAACTCCCAAGAATTCCCCAAAACTCCCAAGATTTCACAAGAAATTCCAAAAAACTCCCCCAAATTCCCAAGACTTCCCAAGAAATCCCCTCAAACTCCCAAGAATTCCCAAGAATTCCCAAAAAAATCCCAAAAAATCCCCAAATTCCCCAGGAACTCGCAAGATTTCCCAAAAATTTCCAAAACGTTTCTTCCAAAAAATTTCTTTTTTTTCCAAGAATTCAAAAAAATTCTCCCAAATTCCCTGGAATTCCCAAAAACACCCAAGAATTCCCAAGATCTTTCAAAAACTCACAAAAATTCCCAAGGATTCCCCAGATTTCCAAAAAATCCCAAGAAACTCGCAAGATTTCCCAAAAATTCCCAACAATTCCCACCAAAATTCCAAACAATTCCAAAGAATTCCCCAAAACTCCCAAGAATTTCCAAAAAACTCCCAAGATTTTCCAAAAAACTCCCCAAAATTCCAAAAATTCCCAAGATTTCCCAAGAATTCTCAGAATCTCCTAAGAGTTAAAAAAAAAGTCCCCAAAACTCTCAAGATTCCACAAGAAGTTCCAAAAAATCTCCCAAAAATTCCAAAAAAAATCCAAAAAATTCCAAAGAATTCCCAAAATTTCTCACCTCTTGCCCTTGGCCGCCTGCTCCAATCCTGGCAGCACCAGGAAGTTGCCCAAGGTGATGAAATACCTGGAAAAACCCAAAAAATAATTTAAAAAAAACCCCAAAAAACCCAAAAAATCAATTCCCAGATCCCAAATTCTGGGGGAATTCCCTGAAATCCCACAAAGGAATTTTTGGGGTTTTTTTTTCTCCCCTGGAATTATTTTCAGGGTTTTCTTCTGAGAGCTGCATTCTCCTGCAGCAGAAATTCCCCAAAAAATCCTGGAATTATCCCAGGGAATTCTGTTTTCCCAGCACATCCCGGATTTTTCAAGAAAACCCCAAAATTTCCCAAAAAAATCCCCAAATTTTCCCAGAAAATTCCTAATTTTCCCCCCAAAATCCCAATATTTACGAAAAAAATCCCACATTTTCCCAATAATCCCCAATAAATCCCCAAAATTCCCACCAATTCCCAAGTTTTCCCACCAAAATCCCACATTTCCCAAAGAAATCCCAAATTTTTCCAACAAATCCCAAATCTCCCCTGCAAATCCCAAAAACTTCCAGCAAATCCCAAATTTCCCCCCAAAATCCCACATTTCCCATGCAAATCCCAAAAAATTCCCAGAAAAATCTCAAATTTCAAAAAATTTCCCAAATTTTCAAAAAAAACACCCAAATTTTCCCAACGATTTCCATAAATTCCCTGCAAATCCCAAATTTTCCCAGGAAATCCCACATTCCCCAACCAAAACCCAAATTTTCAAAAAAAAAAAAAATCCCCAAATTTTCTAATAAATCCCAATTTTTCCAAAGAAATTCCAAATTTTCCAAGAAAACCCCAAAAAATCTCCAAATTTTCCCAGAAAATCCCTAATTTTCAAAAAGAATCCCAAATTTTCCCAATAAATCCCCAAAATTCACAGCAAATCCCAAATTCCCACCAAAATCCCACATTTCCCAAAGAAATCCCACACTTTCCTAACAGATCCAAAAAATTCCCAATAAATCCCAAAATCGCCCAGCAAATCCCAAAAATTCCCAATAAATCCCAAAATCTCCCAGCAAATCCCAAAAATTCCCAGAATAACGCCGTTTTCTGAATGATTTTCCCCAAAATTCTCCCAGTTTGGCTCAATCCCCTCCCCAATTTCCCAGAAATTTCCCCAATTTTGACCAACCCCATCCCAATTTTCCCAAAAATTCCCCAAAATTCCCCCAATTTTGATCAATCCCGCCCCAGTTTTCTCTGATTTTCCCTGGAATCCCCCCAATTTGAACCAATCCCATCCCAATTTTCCCAAAATTCCCCCAATTTTCCCAAAAATTCCCAGAAATTCCCCCAGTTTTGACCAACCCCACCCCAATTTCCCCAATTTTTTCCAAAAATTCCCCCAATTTGAAACAATCCCATCCAATTTTCCCCAGAAATTCCCCCAGTTTTGATCAATCCCATCCCAATTTCCCCCATATTTCTCTGGAATTCTCCCAGTTTGAACCAATCCCATCCCAATTTTCCCAAAAATTCCCCCAGTTTGAACCAATCCCATCCCAATTTTCCCAAAAATTCCCCCAATTTTGATCAATCCCATCCCAATTTTCCCAGACATTCCTGGAAATTCTCCCAATTTTCCCAAAAATTCCCAAGAATCCCCTCAATTTTGACCAACCCCATCTCGATTTTCCCCGATTTTTCAGGAATTCTCTCATTTTGATCAACCCCATCCCAATTTTCTCTGATTTTCCCAAAATTTTCCCGTTTGGATCAATCCCACCTCATTTTCTCAGAAATTTCCCCATTTTTCTTCAACCCCATCCCAATTTTCCCAAAAATTCCCAAGACTTCCCCCCAATTTTGACCAACCCCATCCCAATTTCCCAGAAATTCCCCCAATTTCCCCAAAAATTCAAAAAAAATCCCCCAATTCGAACCAATCTCATCCCAATTTTCCCATATTTCCAGGAATTCCCCAAAATTGGATCAGTCCCATCCCAATTTTCTCAGAAATTTCCCCATTTTTATTCAACCTCATCCCAATTTTCCCAAAAATTCCCCGAAATCCCCCCAATTTTGACCAACCCCACCCCAATTTCCCCAATTTTTCCAGAAATCCCCCAATTTCGTCCAACCCCGTCCCAATTTTCCCAAAAATTCCCCCAATTTTGATCAATCCCATCCCAATTTTCCCAGACATTCCTGGAAATTCTCCCAATTTTCCCAAAAATTCCCAAGAATCCCCCCAATTTTGACCAACCCCATCCCGATTTCCCAGAAATTCCCCCAATTTCCCCAAAAATTCCAAAAAATTCCCCCAATTTGAACCAATCCCATCCCAATTTTCCCAAAAATTCCCAGAAATTCCCCCAATTTTAATCAATCCCATCCCATTTTTCCCAAAAATTTCCAAGAATTCCCCCAATTTTGTCCAACCCCGTCACAATTTTCCCAAAAATTCCCCCAATTTGAACCAATCCCATCCCAATTTTCCCAAAAATTCCCCGAAATCCCCCCAATTTTGACCAACCCATCCCGATTTTCCCCGATTTTCCCCGGAATTCCCCCGATTTCCCCGCCGCCCTCACTGGATGTAGAGGCCCAGGAAGGTTTCCCCCCGGGCCAGGGGGTGGAAATCCCGGAGGCAGCCGCGGGAGCTCCTCCCCCTCAGGCTCCGGGAATTCTCCTCCGTGAAATCCCAAAGGCTCCGGAAGCGCTCGCGGAGCAGCCGCAGCCGCCGGGAGCGCTCCTGGGATTGGGGGTCCTGCGGCTCTGCCGGGGGGAAAAACGGGAAAAATGGGTGGGAAAGGAAAAATTCCGTGAATTTTGGGAATAAATACAAGAATTTGGGGAAAAAAGGCAGGAAAACAACCAGGAAAAATGGAGCGGGAAAAGGAGAAATTCTGGGAATTTTCAGAGCTCGTGGAGTTGTTTTGGCTGGAATAAATCAAATAATTGGGGAAAAAGAGGAAAAATTCCCAGAAAATTCCCAGAAAACTCCAGGAGAATTGCCACAAATTTCCCCCCAAAATAATTCTTACAAAATTCCCATGAAATTCCAATGAAATTCCCCCAAAATTCCTACTAAAAATTTCCCACCAAATTACGAGAAAATTCTGAGAAAATTCCCACAAAATTCTTACAGAATTCCCTCAAAATTCCAAGAAAAATTCTGGAAAATTCCCACAGAATTCCCACAAAATTCCCCACAAAATTCTTATGGAATTCCCTCAAAATTCCAAGAAAATTTTGGGAAAATTCTGAAAAAAAACCCACCCCAAATTCCTACACAATTCCCACAAAATCATTACAAAAATGGGGAAAATTTGGTCTGGAAATGGGGAAATTCTGGGAATTTCCTGAATTCATCAATGAAATCATTTGGGAAAATGGAGAACAAAAAAAAAGGGAAAACATTTCTGGGCAAGGGAAATCCCAGAGGCACCGGGAGCTCCTGAGCCCGCAGCTCCTGCGGCTCTGCCGGGGGAAAAACGGGAAAAATGGGTGAGAAAGGAAAAATTCCGGGAATTTTCGGAGTTCGTGGAGTTGTTTCGGCTGGAAAAAAATGAAATCATTGGGGGAAAAAAGGCAAAAAATTCCCACAAAATTCCCAGAAAAATTCTACAAAATTCTGGGGAAATTCCCACAAAGTAATTCCTACAAAATTCAAAAAAAATTCCAAAAAACTTCCAATGAAAGTCCCGGAAAAGTCCTGGAAAAGTCCCAGAAAAGTCTCAACAAAAATGGGGAAAATCTGATCTGGAATTGGGGTATTCTGGGAATTTTGGGAATAAATTGAAGAATTTGGGCGGAAAAAAAAGGAGAAAAATGGATGAGAAAAAGGGGAAATTCCAGGAATTTTCGGAGTTTGTGGAGTTGTTTTGGTTGGAAAAAATGAAATCATTAGGGAAAAAAGCAAAAATTCCTACAAAATTCCCAGAAAACTCCAGGAAAATTCCCATAAAATTCTTACAGAATTCCCACAAAATTCCCACCAAACTCATCCAAATTCCCATAAAAATCCCGCAGAAATCCCATAAAATTCTGAGCAAATTCTGAGCAAAATTCCCGCAAAATGCCAAGAAAATCCAAAAAAATCCCACAAAATTCCAAGAAAATTCCCAGAAAATTCCCAGAAAAATCCCAAGAAAAATCCCTCAAAATTCCGAGAAAATTCCCACAAAATTCCCATAAAAATCTCACAAAATTCCCATAAAATTCCCACAAAAATTCTCACAAATTTCCCGCAAAATTCTGAGAATATTCCCATAAAATTCCCACAAAATTCTGAGAATATTCCCATTACAATCTCGCAAAATTCCCACAAAGTTCCCATTAGAATCCCGCAAAAATCCCATAAAATTCTGAGAAAATTCCCATCAAAAATCTCACAAAATTCACATAAAATTCCCACAAAATTCCCGCAAAACTCCCGCAAAATTCTGAGAAAATTCCCATAAAATTCCCACAAAACTCCGAGAATATTCCCATTAAAATCTCGCAAAATTCCCACAAAGTTCCCACAAAGTTCCCATTAGAATCCCGCAAAAATCCCATAAAATTCTGAGAAAATTCCCACAAAATTCCCATTAAAATCTCACAAAATTCCCATAAAATTCCCAAAAAATTCCCAAAAAATTCTCGCAAAACTCCCGCAAAATTCTGCGAAAATTCCCATAAAATTCCCGCAAAACTCCGAGAATATCCCCATTAAAATCTCGCAAAATTCCCACAAAGTTCCCACAAAATCCCGCAAAAAATCCCATAAAATTCCATAACATTCCCATAAAAAACCCCAGAAAATTCTGAGGAAAAATTCCCACAAAAATCCCGTAAAACTCCCATAACATTCCCATTACAATCCCACAAAAATCCCATAAAATCCCCCCAAAATCCCCCCCGCAAATCCCCGGCCCCGTACCCCGGGGCAGCAGCCGCTCCAGGGGCCCGAGCAGGCGGAGCTGCAGCCGGGCCAGGCGGGCGCCGAGCGTCTCCTCCGCCCGCAGCAGCGACTCCAAGAGCCCCGCCAGGGACATGGCCTGCGGAACACAGGGGATGGGGCATTAATTAATCCGGGACATTAATTAAATCCGGGGGAATTAAATTGGGAATGAGTTAAAAATCCTGGGGAATGAATTCAAATCCTGGGGAACTGGGAATGAAACAGAATCCTGGGGAATGGGGAATTCATTAAAACGCTGGGAAATCGGGAATTAATGAAGTCCTGGGGAAATTGGGAATTAATTAAAATGCTGGGGAATTCATTAAATCCTGAGGAATTTGGAATGGGGAAAATCCTGGGGAATTGGGAATTAATTAAAATATTGGGAAATTGGGAATTAATTAAAATGCTGGGGAATTGGGAATTAATTAATCCTGGGAAACTGGGAACTCATTAAATCCTGGGAAATTGGGAATTAATTAAAATCCTGGGGAATTCATTAAAATCCTGGGGAATTTGGGAATTAATTAAATCCCAGGAAATCGGGGATGAATCCCACCCACCCAGCAATTCCAGGCTCAAAGGGATTTTCTCTAAAGCCTCAGCTTTAGGCCAGGCCTAAAGAAAGCCCAGCTCAAACCCCGCCCCCAATTAGACCAAAGCTTAAACCCAGCCTCAAATTAAACCCGAGTTTAAACCCAGCCCCAAACTAAACCCAAGTTTAAACCCAGCCCCAAATTAAACAAAAGATTAATCCACAGCCCAAATAAATCAAAGTTTAAACCCGGCCCTCAACTAAACCCCAGTTTAACTCCAGCCCTGAATTCAACCCCAGTTTAACTCCAGCCCTGAATTAACCCAAAGATTAAACTCAGCTCCGAATGACATCCAGGTTTAAACCCAGCCCAAACTAAACCCAAATTTAAACCCAGCCCCAATTAAACCCCAATTTAAACCCAGCCCCAAACTAAACCAAAGCTTAAACCACAGCTTAAGCCCAGCTCTAAATTCAACCCCACTTTAACTCCAGCCCTAAATGAAACCATAATTAAACTCTGAATGACATCTGCATTTAAACCCTGCCCCAAACTAAACCCCAAATTTAAACCCAGCCCAAATTAACCAAAGTTTAAACCACAGCCCCAATAAATCAGTTTAAACCCAGCCCCAAACTAAATCCCAATTTAAACCCAGCCCTAAATTACACCAAAGCTTAAACCCAGGCCCAAATTAACCCCAAATTTAAACCCAGTCTCAAGTTAAACCAAAGTTTAAACCCCAATTTAAACCCCGCCGCAAACTAAACCCCAGTTCAAACCCAGTCCCAATTAAATCCAGGTTTAAACCCCGCCGCAAACTAAACCCCAGTTTAAACCCACAGCCCCGAATTAAATCCAGGTTTAAACCCAGCCACAATAAACCAAAGTTTAAACCCGGCCCCCAATTAAATCCCAATTTAAATCCAGCCCCAATTAACCACAAATTTAAACCCAGCCCAAACGAAACCAAAGTTTAAACCACAACCCCAATAAATCAAAGTTTAAACCCAGCCCCAAACTAAACCCCAAATTTAAACCCAGCCCGAAGTTAAACCAAAGTTTAAACCCCAGTTTAAACCCAGTCCCAATTAAATCCAGGTTTAAACCTGGCCCCAAACTAAACCCGAGTTTAAACCCAGCCCTGAATTAAACCAAAGCTTAAACCCAGCCCCAAATTAACCCCAAATTTAAACCCAGTCCAAACTTAAACCAAAGTTTAAACCCCAATTCAAACCCCGCCCCAAACTAAACCCGAGTTCAAACCCAGTCCCAATTAAATCCAGGCTTAAACCTGGCTCCAAACTAAACCCGAATTTAAACCACAGCCCCGAATTAAATCCAGGTTTAAATCCAGCCGCAATAAACCAAAGTTTAAGCCCAGCCCCGAATTAAATCCCAATTTAAACCCAGCCCTGAATTAAACCCGAGTTTAAGCCCGGCCCCCAATTAAAACCAGGTTTAAGCCCGGCCTGACGTTGTTGTTTCCCGGAGCCCCCAAAGCGCCGCTTTTCCCTTAATCCCGAGCCTGGCATCCCGGCTTTTCCCGGGATCGCCTCCCCGCTAAACCGGGTTTAGGGAGCCGGTTTTAGCTTCGGATTAAAGATTAAACCCGGCAGGGTTGGATTAAACAAAGCTTAAACCCGGCAGGCTGGGTTTAAATCCCCCCGGGCCAATTCAATTTTTTTTTTTTTTTTTTTTTTTTTGAGGGGGGAGTGAAATTCCTTTTAAATAAATAAAAAAAAATCTTCTAAAATCGTTATCAATGATAATAAAATAATTATAATTCAAATAATTATACTTCAAATAAATCTAATTCAAATAATTCTAATTAAAATCATTCTAATTCAAATAATTCTAATTCAAATAATTACAATTCAAATAATTCTAATTCAAATAATTACAATTCAAATAATTCTAATTCAAATAATTCTAATTAAAATCATTCTAATTAAAATAATTCTAATTATTTGAATTATTTGAATTATTCTAATTAATTAAATAATTACAATTTTTACTAAAAAAATTAATAATAAAAAAATAAAATTAAAGAATTTCGCTTTAAAAGAATTTTTTTAAAAAAATAAATAAATAAAATGGGAATTTCTGGAGGGAATTCGGAAAATCCCGGGAAAATCCAGGCCGGGTTTTGAGCGCGGTTTTAGCCCGGGAGAAACATTCCCGAGTTTCCTGCGGAAGAAAACAAAGCGAGCCCGGAAACCGAGCGGGGAAATCCCCCAAAAATGAGAATTTAGGGGTGAAAAAAGCCCCAAAAATCGAGATTTTCGGGGCGGGAAAATCCTAAAAGTTGAGGATTTCGGTGAGGGAAAATGCAAAAAAAAAAAAAAGAGATTTTTTTTTGGAGCGAGAAAAGCCCCAAAAATGAGATTTTTGGAGCAGGAAAATCAAAAAAAATTTGAGCTTTTCGGAGAGGGAAAAGCCCCAAAAATTGAGAATTTAGGAGAAGGAAAAGCCCCCAAATTTGAGACTTTCGGGGCGGAAAAAGCCCCAAAAAATGAGGATTTCGGAGCCAGAAAAACCCCAAAAATGAGAGATTTTCGGGGCAAGAAAATCTTTAAAAATTGAGATTTTCGGAGAGGGAAAAGCCCTAAAAAATGAGATTTTTGGAGCGAGAAAATCCCCTCAAAAATTGAGATATTCGGGGCAGGAAAATCCTAAAAAATTGAAATTTTTGGAGCGAGAAAATAAATAATAATAATTTAAAGAATTATTTTAAAGAAAGATTCTGGAGCGAGAAAAAAACCCAAAAATTTGAGATTTTCGGGGCAGGAAAAAACCCAAAAAGTTGAGATTTTCGGAGAGGGAAAAGCCCCCAAAATTGAGCATTTCGGAGAGGGAAAATCCTAAAAAATTGAGATTCTTGGAGCGAGAAAATAAATAGTAATAAAAAAAATATTAAAACAAAAAAAGATTCCGGAACGAGAAAAAAATCCCCAAAAAAATGAGTTTTTTCGGGGCAGGAAAATCTTTAAAAATTGAGATTTTCGGGGCAGGAAAAACCCCCAAAAGCTGAGATTTACGGAGACGGACAAGCCCTAAAACTGAGCATTTCGGAGCGAGAAAAACCCTTAAAAATGAGATTTTTGGAGGGAGAAAATTAAAAAAAAAAAAAAGTTTAAAAAAAATATTCCGGAGCGAGAAAAAACCTCAAAAAAATTAAGATTTTCCGGGGCAGGAAAAACCCCAAAAGTTGTGATTTTCGGAGAGGGAAAAACCCTAAAAAATGATAAATTTTGGAGCGAGGAAACAAACAAATAAGCAAATAAACAAACAAATAAATAAATAAGATGATTCCGGAGCGAGGAAAAAAAACCACCAAAAATGGAGATTTTTTGGAGCGGGAAAAGCCCTAAAAAAGTCAATTTTGCGGCTTTACCTGGCGCGGGGGATTCGGGCGGGGATCGCTGGGATTTCGCCTCCCGGCCCCGGGAGCGGCTGCCGAGGCCGCAGTTCCTGCTCCTCCTCTTCCTCCCTTTGTTCGGGGCCGCTTTGGGGTTTGGGGTTTTTGGGGTTTGGGGTTTTTGGGGTTTGGGCACCTGGGGTTTCCCAAAGGGCCCGGCTGCTCCTGCTCTGCCTCGCTTGGGGGTTGGGGTTTTCTTTCTTTAAATTTTTTTTATTATTTTTTTATTATTTTTATTATTTTTTAATAATTTTTAATTATTTTATTAATAAAAATAAGATTTTTATTTTTTAATTATTTTATTGTTTTTTTTATTTTTATTTTCGTTTTTGCTCTTGTTATTTTTTTACTTTTTATTTTATTTTTATTTTTGCTGTTTTTATATTTTTATCATTTATTTATTTTTATTTTTATTTTTATTTATTTTTTATTTTTATTTTTATTTTTGCTATTTTTATATTTTTAATAATTTTTAAATTTATTTTTATTTTTATTTTTATTTATTCATTATTTATTTATTCTTCATTGATTTTTATTTTTATTTTTTATTTATTCTTTATTATTTATTTTATACTATTTTTAATTTTTATTTTCATTTTTAATTCATTTATTATTTGTTATTTATTATTTATTATTTACTGTTTAAAATTTTTTTTATTATTTTTTATTTTTTATTTTTCTATTCTTGGTTGGATTTAAAATAATCCCGGATTTTTCTCCTCCCGGATTTTTCCCCCTCCCGAATTCCTCAAGTTCCTCCTCCTCCTCCTTTTATTTTTTTTTATTTTTATTTTTATTTCTTTTTTATTATTATTTTTATTTTTATTTTCATGATTTGCTTTGAAATAATCCCGAATTTTTTCTCATCCAGGCGCCTGCTCCTCCTCTTTCTCTTTTTTTTTTTTAATTTCTATTTTAATTTTTACTTTTAATTTTTTTTATTTTTATTTGTTTTTATTTTTACTTTGTTTTTTTTTATTTTTACATTGATTTTTGGTTTTATTTCTTTTTATTCTTGTTCTTATTTTTATTTTTTATTTATTTTTAAATTTTTTTTAACTTTTATTTTTTTCTTTTTCTTTTCTTGGTTGGATTTAAAATAATCCCAGAGTTTTTCTCATCCCTTTATCTGTTCAAAAATCCTAAAAAAAAAAAACCCTAAAATCAACCCCAAAAACCCCAAATCCCGCGGTCAGGGGGAGTCCCGGAGTTCCCTGCGCAGCTCAGGCACCTTTAACTCTTCAAAAAATCCTAAAAAACCCTAAACCCGACCCTAAAAACCCCAAATCCGTCCCTCAGGAGATCCCAGGAACCTTTGACTCTTTCCTTTCCGCCTGAAAATCCTAAATTCGACCCCAAAAACCCCAAATCCGTCCCTCAGGAATCTCAGGCACCTTTAACTCTTCAAAAAATCCTAAAAAATCCTAAAACCGACCCTAAAAACCCCAAATCCCGCGGTCAGGAGCTTCCGGGGTTCCCTGTGCAGCTCAGAGACCTTTAACTCTTTCCTTTCCGCCTAAAAACCCTAAACCCGACCCTAAAAACCCCAAATCCGTCCCTGAGGTGGTCCCAGGCACCTTTAACTCTTTCCTCTCCGCCTGAAAAATCCTAAACCCGACCCTAAAAATCCCAAATCCATCCCTGAGGTGCTCCCGGACACCTCAGGCACCTCAAACCATTTCCCCTCCTAAAAAATCCTAAACTCCGCCCCAAAAACCCCAAATCCGTCCCTCAGGAGCTCCCAGGCAACTTTAACTCTTTCCTTTCCGCCTGAAAATCCTAAATCCGACCCCAAAAACCCCAAATCCATCGGTCAGGAGCTCCCAGGAACCTTTAACTATTTCCTCTCCGCCTGAAAAATCCTAAACCCGACCCTAAAGATCCCAAATCCCGCGGTCAGGAGCTCCCGGACACCTCAGGCACCTTTAACTCTTTCCTTTCCGCCTAAAAACCCTAAACCCGACCCCAAAACCCCCAAAATCCCAAATCCGTCCCTCAGGAGCTCCCGGAGTTCTTTGCTGCAGCTCAGGCGCCTTTAACTCTTTCCTTTCCACCTAAAAACCCTAAACCCGGCCCTAAAAACCCCAAATCCCGCGGTTCGGAGCTCCCGGAGTTCCCTGTGCAGCTCAGGTGCCTTTAACTCTTTCCTTTCCGCCTAAGAACCCCAAACCCGACCCCAAAAACCCCAAATCCGACCCTCAGGAGCTCCCAGGCACCTCAAACCATTTCCCCTCCTAAAAAATCCTAAACTACGCCCCAAAAAAACCCCAAATCCGTCCCTCAGGCGTTCCCGGGCACCTTTAACTCTTTCCTTTCCGCCTAAAAACCCTAAACCCGGCCCTAAAAACCCCAAATCCATCGGTCAGGGGGAGTCCCGGAGTTCCCTGTGCGGCTCAGGAAACTTTAACTCTTTAAAAAAATCATAAAAACCCGAAACCCGACCCTAAAAATCCCAAATCCCGCGGTCGGGAGTTCCCAAAGTTCGTTGCTGCATCCCAGGAGCCTTTAACTCTTTCCTTTCCGCCTGAAAATCCTAAACCCGACCCCAAAAACCCCAAATTCGTCCCTCAGGAGCTCCCAGGAACCTTTAACTCTTTCCTCTCCTCCTAAAAAAATCCTAAACCCGACCCTAAAAATCCCAAATCCATCCCTGAGGTGCTCCCGGACACCTCAGGCACCTCAAACCATTTCCCCTCCTAAAAAATCCTAAACTCCGCCCCAAAAACCCCAAATCTGTCCCTCAGGAGCTCCCAGGCAACTTTAACTCTTTCCTTTCCGCCTAAAAATCCTAAACCCGACCCCAAAAACCCCAAATCCATCGGTCAGGAGCTCCCAGGAACCTTTAACTCTTTCCTTTCCGCCAGAAAATCCTAAATTCGACCCCAAAAACCCCAAATCCGTCCCTCAGGAGTCTCAGGCACCTTTAACTCTTCAAAAAAATCCTAAAAAAATCCTAAAACCGACCCTAACAACCCTAAATCCCGCGGTCAGGAGCTTCCGGGGTTCCCTGTGCAGCTCAGGCACCTTTAACTCTTTCCTTTCCGCCTAAAAACCCTAAACCCGACCCTAAAAATCCCAAATCCATCCCTGAGGATCTCCCGGACACCTCAGGCACCTCAAACCATTTCCCCTCCTAAAAAATCCTAAACTCCGCCCCAAAAACCCCAAAGCCGTCCCCGAGGAGCTCCCGGGCAACTTTAACTCTTTCCTTTCCTGAAGGATTTTTTGTTTCCAGTTCCGGTAGCTTTTTCCCTCCAAAATCCTCCAAAAAAAATTTCCCAGAAGGCGGAGACGGGAGCTGGGGGAGAAAAAAATGAAAAAAAAATCCCAAATTCCGGAATCCCAAATTCTGGATTTTCCCGGATTTTCTTGCAATTTCCTGGGATTTCATGGGATTTTCTGGATTTTCCTGGAATTTCTTGGAATTTCCTGGAGTTCCTTGGATTTTCTTAAATTTTCCTGGAATTTCCTGGGGTTTCATGGAATCTTCTGGATTTTCCCACAATTTCTTGGATTTTCCTGGAATTCCTTGGATTTTCTTACATTTTCCTGGAATTTCTTGGAATTTCCTGGATTTTTCTGAAATTTTTTGGATTTTCCTGGAATTGCCTTGAATTTCCCTGAATTTCTTGGAGTTTCCTGGAATTTCCTGAAATTTCTTGGATTTTCTTAAAATTTCCTGGATTTTCTTGGAATTTCCCAGATTTTCTTGGAATTCCTTGGAACTTCCTGATATTTCCTGGAATTTATTGGAATTTCCCAGAATTTCTTATAATTTCTCGGTATTTCCTGGAATTTCCTCAAATTTCCTGGATTTTCTTGGATTTTTTTCTTGGGATTTCCTTGAATTTCCTGGACTTCCTTGGAATTTCTTGGATTTTCTTGGAATTTCCTGGGTTTTCTCAGAATTTCCTGGATTTTCTTGGATTTTGTTGGATTTTCCTGGAATTTCCTGGAAATTTTTTGGAATTTTGTGGAATTTCCTGGATTCTCTCCGATTTTCTTGGAATTCCCTGGAATTTCCTGTAATTCCCTGCAATTTCCTTGAATTTCCCAGAATTTCTTGGAATATCCTGGATTATCCTGGTTTTTCATGGATTTTCTCAGGATTTCTTGGAATTTCCTGGAATTTCCTGGATTTTCTTGGTATTTCTCAGATTTTCTTGGAATTTCCTGGAATTTTCTTGGGACTTTTTTGGAATTTCCTGGAATTTTTGGTATTCCCTGGAATATCCCAGAAACTCCGTGGATTTTCTTGGAATTTCCTTGAATTTCCTGGACTTTCCTGGAATTTCTTGAGTTTTCCTGGAATTCCTTGGATTTTCTTGGAATTTCCTGGATTTTTCTGAAATTTCTTGGATTTTCGTGGATTTTCCTTGGCATTTCCTGGATTTTCCTGGAATTCCCTGCAATTTCCTTGAATTTCCCAGAATTTCTTGGATTTTCCTGGATTTCGTGGATTTTCTCAGTATTTTTTTTTTAATTTCCTGGAATTTCCTGGATTTTCTTGGTATTTCTCCTTTTTTTTTTTTTTAATTTCCTGGAATTCTCTTGGAATTTCCTGGAATTTCCCAGAATTCCCTGGATTTTCTTGGAATTTCTTCAAATTTCCTGGAATTTCCTTGGACTTTCTTGGAGTTTCCTCAAATTTCCTGGATTTTCCTTGGGTTTTCTTGGAATTTCCTTGTATTTTCTTAGAAATTCCCGAAACTTCTTGGACTTTCCCGCCATTTCCTGGCATTTCCCTTCCTCTGCTCTGCTTCTCCAGGTCAGGATTTCATTTCCCTCCCCCAGAAGATCCCTGACCCCGCCCCGAGCCCGGAATTCCTCTCCTGGCCAGCCCCAAATCCCAGGATTTCCCTTTTCCCACCCTCCGGGACAATCCCATCCCACTTTTTTCACTGCCAAACTCAAACCCGACCTTAAAGGACTCGGGAAGAACTGAAAACCCCAAAACAAAACCGGGGTCAGCAGCAGGAATGTCAGGAAACTTGGATATTCCTGGAATTTCCTAGCTTTTCCTGGAATTCCTTGGATTTTCTTCAATTTTCCTGGATTTTCTTGGGATTTCCTTGAATTTCCCAGAATTTCCTGGATTTCCTTGGAATATCCTGGAACCGGGGTGGAATTCCAGGCAATTCCAGGCAATTCCTAATTCTCCGGATTTGGGCCGAGCGAGGAGGATTTGGGGGAAGGTGGGGTGGGGTGGGACCGGGGGAATTTCGTTCCCTTGGACAGGGATGGGGGATTTGGGGCTGGGTTGGGATTTGGCCGTTCCCGGATTTCCCCAGGGTGGTGTCCAAAGGGGCCTGGAGGGCCCAGGGGCTCCTGCAGGGATTTCTCTGGTGGCCTCGGGAGGTGGTGGCCTTGGTGGCCTTCACAGCCCGAGCCGGCATTGCCCGTCCCATCCCATCCCATCCCACCCCATCCCATCCCACCTTGCCCATCCAGCCTTTCCCATCCCATCCAGCATTGCCCATCCAACATTGCCCATCCATCCAACATTTCCTGTCAAACATTTCCCATCCTGACCCTTCCCATCCCCATCCCAACCCTTCCCAACCTGATCCAGCATTGCCCATCCCACCCAACATTTCCTGTCCAACCTTTCCCATCCCATCCAACCTTTCCCATCCCACCCAACATTTTCTGTCCAACCATGCATGACCCGATCCGGCATCGCCCATCCCATCCCAACATTTCCCATCCAACCTTGCCCATCCCACCTTGCCCATCCAACATTTCCTGTCCAACATTTCCCATCCTGACCCTTCCCAACCTGAGCTGGCATTTCCCAATCCGACATTTCCCACCCCGCATTTCCCATCCCAACATTTCCCACCCAGCATTTCCCATCAGACATTTCCTGTCTGACATTTCCCATCCCACACTTCCCATCCAACATTTCCACCCAACATTGCTCATCCAAAATTTCCCATCCAACATTTCCCATCCAACGTATCCCATCCCAATCCAATATTTCTATCCCACATTTCCCATCCTACATTTCCCACTCAGCATTTCCCATCTCACATTCCCATCCCATTCAACATTCTCCATCCAGCATTCCCCACCCAACATTTCCCATCAAATATTTCCCATCCCAACCCTTCCCAACCTGAATCCGGCATTTTCCATCCAACATTTCCCAATCCAACATTTCCATCTCACATTTCCAATCCCAACATTTCCCATCCCAATCCAGCCCCAAAACTCCGGGATCCTCCAGGATCCTCCCACCCCTGCTGCTGCCCAGGAAATCCCAAAAGATTCCTGGGAGCGTTTTTCAAACACTCCTTGAGCTCCCTCAGCACCTGGAGAGACCAAATCCCTGAATCCTCAAACCCCCGAATTCCCAAATCCCTGAACCCCCAAATCCAAAATCCTTGAACCCCCAAATCCCAAAATCCCAAAACCTCAAATCCTTGAATCCCAAAATTCCCGAATCCCTGAATCCCCAAGTTCCAAAATCCCTGAATCCCAAAATCCCTGAATCCCCAAATCCCAAAATCCTTGAACCCCCAAATCCCAAAATCACAAAACCTCAAATCCTTGAATCCCAAAATCCCTGAATCCCAAAATCCCTGAATCCCCAAATCCCAAAATCTCCAAAACCCCAAATCCCCAAAATCCCAAACCCCAAAATCTCCAAACTCCCAAACCCCCAAAGCCTGAACCCCAAATCTCCAAATCCCCAAGTCCCCAAATCCCAAAACCCCAAATCCCCGAACCCCTGAATCCAAAATCCCCAAAACCCTGAATCCCCAAATCTCCAAATCCCAAAATCCCCAAAAGAAAAACATTTGGGATGAGGAGGAAGATTTTCTAAATCCTCTAAAAAAATTCCTTAAAAAAAATTTAGGAAAAAAAAATCCTTAAAAGATATTAATTTTAGGGGAAAAAAATCCCCTAAAGTATTTTTTTTTAGGAAATGGGGGTTCTAGGAAAAAAAAATCCTTAAAAAATCTTTTATCTAGGAAGCAAAAATCCTTTTAAAAAGGGAGTTTCTTAGGGAAAAATAATAATAATAATAAAGGTTTTTTAGGAAAAAAATCCTAAAAAAAAAGGGGGTTTAGTAAAAAAAATCCTTTAAAAATATTTATTTTAGGGGAAAAAATCCCTTAAAAACGAGAGAAAATATAATTTTTTTAGGTTAAAAAAATCTTAAAAATATATTTTTTAAGGAAAATAATTCATTTTTAAAAAGAGGTTTTTTAGGAAAAAAAAATCCTAAAAGGGTTTTTAGGGAAAAAAACCCCTCTAAAATTAGGGGGGGAAATCCTTTTAAAAAAAGGATTTTTTAGGAAAAAAATCCTTAAAAAAAAGCTTTTTTTAGGAAAAATAATCCTAAAAAAAGGGATTTTAGAAAAAAAAATCCTTTAAAAATATTTATTTTAGCGGAAAAAATCCTTTAGAAACGATAGAAAATACAAATTTTTAGGTAAAAAAATCTTAAATATATATATATTTTTAAGGAAAATAATGAAAAAAAATCCTAAAAAATATAAAAGGGTTTTAAGAAAAAAAATCCTTTAAGAATATTTATTTTAGAGGAAAAAATCCTTCAAAAACAACATAAATTATAAATTTTTAGGTAAAAAATATCTTAAATATATATATTTTTTAAGGAAAATAATGAAAAAAAAACCCTAAAAAATATAAAAGGATTTTAAGAAAAAAAATCCTTTAAGAATATTTATTGTAGAGGAAAAAATCCTTTAAAAACAATATAAAATATAAATTTTTTGGTAAAAATATCTTTAAAATATATATATATTTAAGGAAAATAATTTAAAAAAATCCTAAAAAAATATAAAAGGGTTTTTAGAAAAAAAAATATTTCAGGAAAAAAAACAACCTTAAAAAACTCTATGAAATAAAAATTTTTTTATAATTAAAAAAAAACGAAAACCTTTTAAATATTTTAATTTTAAAGGGATTTTTCCTTCGGCAGAAGCGGCAGCGCCGCTCGCGCTCCCCCCTGGCCGGGGCCCCCCCGCCAATGACACCGCCTGGTCATTAATTAATGACCCTAATTAACCAGCCGGAAGCGGGGCCGGAAAAGCCAAAAGGAGGCCGGAGGGAAAAATCCCAAAAAAACCTGGGGAAGAGGGAAAATTGAAATTTTGGAAGAAAAAGGAGGAAAAAGAGGAAAAAAACTCGGGATTTTTGGGGGAGATGGCGCGGGAGGCGCGGCCCGGCCTGGGCCGGGTCTGCGGCCTCGCCCTGGCGGCGCCCGGCGGGAGAGCGCTGGGGCAGCTGGTGCAGGTAACTTATGGGGGATTTATAGGGGAATTATAGGGGAATTGTGGGGTTTGTGGGGTGTATGGGATATATGGGGGATGGGGGATATATGGGGTATGTGGGGTATGTGGGGTATATGGGGATGGGGAATGGAGAGCGCTGGGCCAGCTGGTGCAGGTAACTTCTAGGGGATTTGTAGGGGAATTGTAGGGGATTTGTAGGGGAATTGTGGGGTTTGTGGGATGTGTGGGGTGTATGGGGTATGTGGGGTATGTGGGGATGGGGAATGGAGAGTGCTGGGGCAGCTGGTGCAGGTAACTTATGGGGGATTTGTAGGGGATTTATAGGATTTGTGGGGTTTGTGGGATGAGTGGGGTATGGGGGTTATGTGGGGGATGTATGGGATATATGGGATATGTGGGGTATGTGGGGATGGGGAATGGAGAGCGCTGGGGCAGCTGGTGCAGGTACCTTATAGGGGATTTGTAGGGGATTTATGGGGGATTTATGGGGTTTGTGGGGTTTGTGGGATGAGTGGGGTGTATGGAGTATGTGGGGTATATGGGGATGGGGAATGGAGAGTGCTGGGCCAGCTGGTGCAGGTAACTTATGGGGGATTTGTAGGGGATTTATAGGATTTGTGGGGTTTGTGGGGTGTATGGGGTATGGGGGATATATGGGGGATGTGGGGTATATGGGGATGGGGAATGGAGAGCGCTGGGGCAGCTGGTGCAGGTGACTTATAGGGGATTTGTAGGGGATTTATAGGATTTGTGGGGTTTGTGGGGTGTATGGGGTATGGGGGATATATGGCGTATGTAGGGTGTATGGGGTATATGGGGATGGGGAATGGAGAGCGCTGGGGCAGCTGGTGCAGGTAACTTATGGGGGATTTGTAGGGGATTTATAGGGTTTGTGGGGTGTAGGGGGGATGGGGGATATATGGGGTATGTGGGGTATATGGGGATGGGGAATGGAGAGCGCTGGGCCAGCTGGTGCAGGTAACTTATAGGGGATTTGTAGGGGATTTATAGGGGATTTGTGGGGTTTAATGGGGTTTGTGGGGTGTATGGGGTATGGGGGATATATAGGGTATGTGGGGATGGGGAATGGAGAGCGCTGGGCCAGCTGGTGCAGGTAACTTATAGGGGATTTGTGGGGTTTGTGGGGTGTATGGGATGTATGGGGTATGTGGGGTGTATGGGGTATGTGGGGATGGGGAATGGAGAGCGCTGGGGCAGCTGGTGCAGGTGAATGCGGGAATTATAGGGGATCTATGGGATTTGTGGGGTTTGTGGGATGTGTGGGGTGTATGGGAGAATTGTAGGGGAAATTATAGGGGATTAGGGGATTTGTGGGATGTATGGGGGATATATGGGTATGGGGAATGGAGAGCGCTGGGGCAGCTGGTGCAGGTAACTTATAGGGGATTTGTAGGGGAATTGTAGGGGATTTGTAGGGGATTTATGGGGTTTGTGGGGTGTATGGGGTATGGGGGATATATGGGTATGGGGAATGGAGAGCGCTGGGCCAGCTGGTGCAGGTAATGGGGGAATTATAGGGGATTTGTGGGGTTTGTGGGATGTGTGGGGTGTATGGGGTATGGGGGATATATAGGGATGGGGAATGGAGAGCGCTGGTGCAGTTGGTGCAGGGAATGGGGGAATTGTAGGGGATTTGTAGGGGAATTGTACGGGAATTGTACGGGAATTATAGGGGATTTGTGGGGTTTATGAGGTTTATGGGATGTATGGGGGATGGGGGATATATGGGGTATGTGGGGTATATGGGGATGGGGAATGGAGAGCGCTGGGGCAGCTGGTGCAGGTAACTTATGGGGGATTTGTAGGGGATTTGTGGGGTTTAATGGGGTTTGTGGGGTGTATGGGATATGGGGGATATATGGGATATATGGGGATGGGGAATGGGGAATGCTGGGCCAGCTGGTGCAGGTAACTTATGGGGGATTTGTAGGGGATTTATAGGGGATTTATAGGGTGTATGGGGTATGTGGGGTATGGGGGATATATGGGGATGGGGAATGGAGAGCGCTGGGCCAGCTGGTGCAGGTAACTTATAGGGGATTTGTAGGGGATTTGTGGGGTTTGTGGGATGTGTGGGGTGTATGGGGTATATGGGGATGGGGAATGGAGAGCGCTGGGGCAGCTGGTGCAGGTAACTTATGGGGGATTTGTAGGGGATTTGTAGGGGATTTGTGGGATGTGTGGGGTGTATGGGGTATGGGGGATATATGGGTATGGGGAATGGGGAGCACTGGACCAGCTGGTGCAGGTAATGGGGGAATTGTAGGGGATTTGTGGGGTTTGTGGGGTTTGTGGGATGTATGGGGGATGGGGGATATATGGAGTATGTGGGGTATATGGGGATGGGGAATGGAGAGCGCTGGGCCAGCTGGTGCAGGTTAATGGGGGAAATGATAAGGGATTTATGGGGGAAATATGGGATGTATGGGATGTATGGTAATGGGGAATGGAGCGCCCTGGGACAGCTGATGCAGGTAATGGGGGAATTGTAGGGGATTTGTGGGATTTATTGGATGTATGGGATATGTGAGTTATATGGGATATATGGGGATGGGGAATGGACAGTGCTGGGAGAGCTGGTGCAGGTAATGGGGGATTTGTAGGGGATTTGTGGGATGAATGGGGTATGGGGGATGTATGGGATATATGGGATATGTGGGTTATATGGGGATGGGGAATGGAGAGCGCTGGGCCAGCTGGTGTAGGTAATGGGGGATTTGTAGGGGATTTGTGGGGTTTGTGGGATGTGTAGGGTGTATGGGGTATGGGAGATATATGGGAATGGGGAATGGAGCGCCCTGGGACAGCTGATGCAGGTAATGGGGGAATTGGGGATTTGTAGGGGATTTGTGGGATTTATTGGATTGGATATGGGATATGTGGGTTATATGGGATATATGGGGATGGGGAATAGACAGTGCTGGGAGAGCTGGTGCGGGTAATGGGGGAATTGTAGGGGATTTATAGGGGATTTGTGGGGTATATGGGATATATGTGGATGGGGAATGGAGAGCGCTGGGCCAGCTGGTGCAGGTAACTTATAGGGGATTTGTAGGGGATTTATGGGGGATTTGTGGGGTTTTTGGGATGAGTGGTGTGTATGGGGTATGTGGGGTATATGGGGTATGTGGGGATGGGGATGGGGAAGGGGAATGGAGAGCGCTGGGCCAGCTGGTGTAGGTAATCTGTAGGGGAATTGTAGGGGATTTATAGGGGATTTGTGGGGTTTGTGGGATGAGTGGGGTGTATGGGATATGTGGGGTATGTGGGGTATATGGGTATGGGGAATGGGGAGTGCTGGGTCAGGTGGTGCAGGTAATTGATAGGGGATTTGTAGGGTGTGTGGGGTGTATGGGGTAATGGGGGAATTGTAGGGGAAATTATAGGGGATTTGTGGGAGGTATGGGGGATATATGGGGATGGGGAATGGAGAGCGCTGGGCCAGCTGGTGCAGGTAATGGGGGAAATGATAAGGGATTTATGGGGGAAATATGGGATGTATGGTAATGGGGAATGGAGCGCCCTGGGACAGCTGATGCAGGTAATGGGGGAATTGTAGGGGATTTGTGGGATTTATTGGATATATGGGATATGTGGGTTATATGGGATATATGGGGATCGGGAATGGACAGTGCTGGGAGAGCTGGTGCAGGTAATGGGGGATTTGTAGGGGATTTGTGGGATGAGTGGGGTATGGGGGATATATGGGGGATGTATGGGATATATGGGATATGTGGGGTATATGGGGATGGGGAATGGAGTGCCCTGGGCCAGCTGGCGCAGGTCAGGGGATATGATACGGGAAATAATATGGGAAATGATATCGGATGTATGGGATGTGGGAACAATGGGAAATATGGGAAATGGGGCAATGGGGCTGGGGAATGGAGCGCCCTGGCACAGCTGGTGCAGGTAAATAGGGGAAATAATATGGGAAATTATAGGGGAGATAATAGGGGAAATGGGGAATGGAGAGCGCTGGGCTAGCTGGTGCAGGTCAGGGCGTGGGGATAACGGGAAATATGGGGATGGAAAAGCGGGAATGGGGCTGGGAAATGACACTGGAAAAGTGGGAGTGGGGTTGGGAAATGGGAATGGGGCTGGGAAATGGGAACGGGAACGGGAAAATGGCAGGAATGGGGATGGGAAATGGGAAAAATGGGGAAAATGGGAATGGGGATGGGAAAGGGGGAATGGGGCTGGGAAATGGGGAATGTGGGAAATATGGGAAAGGGGATGGGAAATGGGGCTGGGGAATGGAGCGCCCTGGCAGAGCTGGGGCAGGTGAGGGAGCGGGAATGTGGGAAAATAACGGGGGAAATGGATGGGAAATGGGGAAAATTGGGGATGGGGCTGGGAAATGGGGTGGGAAATGGGGAAAATGAGGAAAATGGGGAAAACGGGGCTGGGAAATGGCCCTGGAAAAGTGGGAATGAGGATGGAAAAGCAGGAATGGGGCTGGGAAAGTGGGAATGGGAAATGGGGCTGGGAAATGGGAATGGGGCTGGAAAAATGGGAATGGGGCTGGGGGAATGGGAATGGGAAAACGGGAGAAATGAGAATTGGGATGAGGCTGGGAAATGACACTGGGAGAATGGGAATGGGGCTGGGAAACGGGAATGGGGCTGGAAAAATGGGAATGGGGATGGGAATGGGAATGGGGCTGGGAGATGACACTGGAAAAGCAGGAGTAGGGATGGGAAAATGGGGACGGGAATGGGAATGGAAAAACGGGAGAAATGGGGGTGGGAAATGGGGAAAATGGGAATGGGGCTGGGAAAATGGGGATGGGAAAATGGGAAAAATGGGAATGGGGATGGGAATGAGGATGAGGCTGGGAAATGACACTGGGAAAGTGGGAATGGGGCTGGGGGAATGGGAAAGGGAATGGAAAAACGGGAGAAATGGGGATGGGAAATGGGAAGAATGGGAATGGGGATGGAAATGGGGATGGGGATGAAAATGGAAATTTCCAGGAATGAGGCTGGAAAATGGGAAATGGGGTTGGAAAGTGGGAATGGGGCTGGGAAATGGGAACGGGAATGGGAAAATGGGAGAAATGAGAATGGGGATGGGAAACGGGGAAAACAGGAATGGGAGATGGGAATGGGGCTGGGAATGGGGTTGGAAAGTGGGAATTGGGATGGAAAATGGGATTGGGGGTGGGAAATGGAGATGGGAAATGGGGGAAATGGGAATTGGGATAGAAAATGGGCACGGAAAAATGGGAAAAACGGGAATGGGGATGGAAATGAGGATGGAAAAGCAGGAATGAGGCTGGGAAACTGGGAAATGGGGTTGGAAAGTGGGAATTGGGATGGAAAATGGGATTGGGGATGAGAAAATGATGCTGGAAAATGGGGATGGGGGTGGGAAATGGGAATGGGGAATGGGAATGGGGCTGGGGGTGGGAAAATGGGAATGAGGCTGGGCAAGTGGGAATGGGGCTGGAAAATGGGAATGGAAAAATGGGAAAAACAGGAAAGGGGATGGGAATGAGGATGAGGCTGGGAAATGACACCGGGAAAGTGGGAATGGGGCTGGGGGAATGGGAACTGGAATGGGAATGGGGATGGAAAAACGGGAGAAATGGGGATGGGAAATGGGAAGAATGGGGATGGGGATGGAAATGGGGATGGGGATGGAAATGGGGCTGGGAAATGGGAAATGGGGCTGGGAAATGGGAAATGGGGCTGGGAAATGGGAATGGGGCTGGGAAATGCGAATGGGGCTGGGAAATGCGAATGGGGATGGAAAAATGGGAATGGGGCTGGGAAATGGGAACAGGAATGGGAAAATGGGAGAAATGAGAATGGGGATGGGAAACGGGGAAAATGGGAATGGGGCTGGGAATGGGGTTGGAAAGTGGGAATTGGAATGGAAAATGGAAATGGGGCTGGGAAAATGGGAACGGAAAAATGGGAAAAACGGGAATGGGGATGGAAATGGGAATGGAAAAGCAGGAACGAGGCTGGGAAAATGGGAATGGGCTGGGGATGAGCAGTTTTCCCTGGAGAAGGAGCAGGCCCAGGATTTCAGGTGGATCCAAGCAGCTCTTGGGGTTTTGTTTTTAGGAATTTTTTTGGGAATTTTTTGTGCTTTCTGAACGGGTGAAATTGGGGATTTTTGGTTTTGGTTTTTTTTTCTCAATAATTCGAGGAGCAGGGATTAAAAAAAAAAAAAAAAAGATAAAAGGGGTTGAGCCCCAAAATCCAATTCCTCCAATTCCTGCTGGATATTCCCCAAGGGAAATATATTAAAAAAAATAGGAATAGAAATTAAAATAAAAATTAAATTGAAATTCAATGAAAAAAATAGAAATGAAAATAAAAATGGGATTAAAATTAAATTTTGAAAAATAAAAGTAAATTAAAAATAACAATGAAATTGAAATTTGATGAAAAAATAGAAATAAAGATAAAATTAAAATTAAATTTAAAAAATTAACAATAAAAATAAACTAAAAATAAAAATTTTAAAATAAAAATGAAAAAAAAATTAAAATAAAACTTTTTTCCCCTTGGGATCCTTTCCAGCTGCTCCAGCTGGAAATTTCTGGAGAGGAATTTTGCTGGAATTCCTGGGATTGGAAAAATTTTGCCCCCAATCCCCAAGGACAGGGCGGGCAGGGAAATTGGCCTTTGGGGCCAGAAAATTCCCAGGGAACCAAAAAAAAAAACCCAACAAAAATACCCCACAAAAATAAAGTTAATAAAATAAAAATAATAAATAAATAAAATAAAATGAAATATTTAAAAAACAAAGTATCAAAAAATAAAAAATCAAAAGCCGCAAAAATTAAAATAAAATAAAATAAAATAATGAAAAATCAAAAATAAATAAATTATTTTAAAAGTAAAATATCAAAAAATAAAAAATAAAAAGACACAAAAATTGAATAAATAAAATAATAAAATAAAATAAAATAAATAAAATAAAAATTTAAAAAATAAAACATCAAAATTTAAAAATATAAAAACTAATGAAAAATTAAAAATTAAAATAAAAAATAAAATAAAAAAATTAAAAAATAAAAAGTAATAAAAAATTTAAAATTTAAATATTTAAAGTAAAATAAAATAAAAAATACAAATAATAAAAAATTAAAAATATAATAAAATAAAGAAAAAATAAAAATAATAAAAAATTATAATTAGATAAAAATAGAAAATAACAAAAATAATAAAAAACCAAAATAAAATAAAATAAAATATTAAGAAATAAAAAATTAAAATATTTTTTAAAATAAAATCAAAAATAAAAATAAAAAAATAAAATGACAAAACCCTAAAAATAAACAAAACAAAATAAAATAATTTTAAAACCAAAAAAATTTTAAAAATTTAAAAAAATTAAAAAAAATAAATTAAAACATCCAAGCCCCCAAAATTGTGAGAATTTTGGGATCTGCTTTGTTTATCCCAAGGTTTTTTGGGTTTTTTTTGAACGACATTAATGAATGGATGAATTAATGAATAAAAAGCGGGATTGATGAATGGCATTAATTAATGGATTGATTAATGAGGAAAAAATGGGATTAAGAATGGCATTAATTAATGGATTGATTAATGAATAAAAATAGGATTGATGAAATGGCATTAATTATTGGATTGGTTAATTAATGAGTAAAAAACGGGATTAAGGAATGGCATCGATTAATGGATAAATTGATGAAGGAAAACGGGAGTAATGAATGGATTAATTAAGGAATATAAAAGGATTAATTAATGGCAATAATTAATGAATAAAAAACCGAGCTTAATGAATGGCATAGATTTACGCATTAATTAACGTATAAAAAACTGGGCTAATTCGCTTGATTAATGAATGGATCAATTCATGACTAAACCCCGGCATCAGTGGACGTGATTAATGAGCGGAGTGGTTAATTAATGACGGGATTAATTGTCCCCAGGCCAGCACGGCGCCCCCGAAGCAGAAGCCGGAGCCGGTGACCTCGGAGACGGTGGTGATCTGGGGGCTGCGCCTCTGGCAGGTGGTGGGGATCTTCGCGCTCTTCGTGCTCTCCATCAGTGAGTGCCCCCAGAATTCCCGGCATTCCCGGCATTCCCAGAATTCCTGAAATCCCAGAATGCCCAGAAATCCCGGAATTCCCACAGTTCCCAGAACTCCCACAGTTCCCAGATTTTCCCAAGGAGCTCTTTGCGCTCTCCGTCAGTGAGTGACCCCGGCGTTCCAGCAATTCCAGGAGTTCCTGAAATCCCAGCATTCCCACAGTTCCCGGAATTCCCACAATTCTCAGAATTCCAAGAATTCCCACAAGTCCTCCCACTGTTCCGGGAATTCCCACAGTTCCCAGATTTTCACAAGGAGCTCTTTGCGCTCTTCGTGCTCTCCATCAGTGAGTGACGGAATTCCCAGAATTCCCGGGGTTCCTGAAATCCCGGAATTTCCACAGTTCCCAGAATTCTCAGAATTTCACCATTCCTGGAATTCCGGACATTTCCCAGAATTCCCCCAATTCCCACAGCTCCCACATTTCCCGGAATTCTCAGAATTCGAAGAATTCCCCCAAGTCCCACTGTTCCAGGAATTCCCACAGTTCCCAGAAATCCCGGAATGGCCACAATTCCCAGAATTCTCCGAATTTCACCATTCTCCACAATTCCCACAATTCCCACAGTTCCTGCATTCTCGGAATTCCCAGAATTCCCCCAATTCCCACAGCTCCCACATTTCCCGGAATTCTCAGAATTCGAAGAATTCCCACAAGTCCCGCTGTTCTGGGAATTCCCACAGTTCCCAGAAATCCCGGAATTCCCACATTTCCCACAATTCCCAGCTGTCCCGCAGTTCCCAGAATTCTCAGAATTCCCAGATTTTCCCAAGGAGCTCTTCGCGCTCTCCATCAGTGAGTGACCCCGGCATTCCCGGAATTCCACCAGGTGGCGCCATCCCATTAAAAACAAAAAAGGCGGAAAATCCAAATCCCGGAATTTTCTTTTCGCGTTTCCCGGGAAAATCCCGACAGAGGGGGAGTTCTGAGATGGCAAAACCGGGAAAAATTCGGGATTTCCCCCTCAAATCCAGGGGAATTCCCGTCTCCCCTGAAACACCTGCCAAATTCCAGTGATTCCCTGTCAGATTCATCCGTCCCTTTTCCCAGAATTTCCTGGGATTGGCTCCTCCCCCTGCCCAACCTGGCCTCGGACACTTCCAGGGAGCAAATCCTCGTTTTCCTCTTCCATTCCCCATGATTCCCCCAAATTCCCGAGTTTCCTGTTCCCGTTCCCAACAACCGACCCCAATCCTTATTTCCCATTCCCGGTTTCCCATTCCCGGTTTCCTGTTTCCTGTTCCCATTCCCATTCCCGGTTTCCCGTTCCCATTCCTGTTCCCATTCCCGGTTTCCCATTCCCATTGCCATTCCCAGTTTCCCATTCCCGGTTTCCCGGTTTCCCATTCCCGGTTGTTTCCCGTCTCATTCCCAGTTTCCCATTCCCGGTTTCCCGTCTCATTCCCAGTTTCCCAGTTTCCCATTCCCAGTTTCCCATTCCCATTCCCGGTTTCCCATTCCCATGTGTTTCCCATTTCCCATTCCCGGTTTCCCGGTTCCCCGTCTCATTCCCGGCTGTTTCCTGTCTCATTCCCGGTTTCCCGTTCCCGGTTTCCCGTTCCCGGTTTCCCGTCTCATTCCCAGTTTCCCATTCCCGGTTTCCCATTCCCGTGTGTTTCCCATTTCCCATTCCCATTCCCGGTTTCCCGGTTTCCCATCTCATTCCCAGTTTCCCATTCCCGGGTGTTTCACGTCTCATTCCCAGTTTCCCATTCCCGTTCCCATTCCCAGTTTCCCATTCCTGGTTTCCCATTCCCGGTTTCCCGTCTCGTTCCCAGTTATCACGCTCTGCTGCATCTTCAAGTGCCGGATCCCGCGCACGCGGAAGGAGATCGAGGCGCGCTACGCCCAGCGCAAGGCGGCCAAGAACTACGCCGACAAACTGGAGGGCGTCCCGCCCCTGGGGGAGCTCACCGAGATCCCCGGAGGTAATTCCCGGGGTTTTTCTGGGATTCTGGGAATGCTGAACCCCTCTGTGAGCTCACCGAGATCCCCGGAGGTAATTCCCGAGGTTTTTTTGGGATTCTGGGAATGCTGAATCCCTCCGTGAGCTCACCGAGATTCCCAGGGGTAATTCCTGGGGGGTTTTTTTGGGATTCTAGGAATGCAGAATCCCTCAATGAGCTCATCCACATTCCCAGAGAGAATTCCTGATTTTTTGGGGAAAATTCCTCAAAGTTCCTCATTGAGCTCACCGAGATCCTTGGAGGTAATTCCCGAGGTTTTTTGGGATTCTGGGAGTGCCAAGTCCCTGATTGAGCTCATCCACATTCCCAGAGGTAATTCCCAATTTTTAGGGGGGGATTCTGGGAGCACCAAGTCCCTCAATGAGCTCCTTGACATTCCCAGAGGAAATTCCCAATTTTTTTTTTTTTTTGTTTTAATTCTGGGAGTGCAAAGTCCCTTAATGAGTTCACCAAGATTCCCAGACGTAATTCCCAGGATTTTTGGGGGATTCTGAGGATGCAAAATCCCTCAATGAACACACCGAGATCCCCGGAGGTAATTCCCGATTTATTTTTGGGATTCTGGGAGAGTGAAATCCCTCAGTGAGCTCACCAACATTCCCAGAGGTAATTCCCAGTTTATTTTTGGGATTCTGGGAATGCTGAATCCCTCCGTGAGCTCACCGAGATTCCCAGAGATAATTCCTGATTTTTTGGGGGATTCTGGGATTGTAAAGTCTCTCATTGAGCTCATCCTCCCAGAGGTAATTCCCAGTTTTTCTGGGGATTCTGGGAATGCTGAATCCCTCAGTGAGCTCACGGAGATCCCCGAGGTAATTCCCAATTTATTTTTGGGATTCTGGGAATTCAAAGTCCCTCATTGAGCTCATCCACATTCCCAGACACAATTCCCACTTTTTTTTTTGGGCATTAGGGAGTTCGAAGTCTCTCCTTAAGCTCATCCAACATTCCCGGAGGTAATTCCAAATTTTTTTTTTAATTCTGGGAGTGCAAAGTCCCTCAGTGAGCTCACCGAGATTCCCAGAGGTAATTCCCAGGGTTTTTTTGGGATTCTAGGAATGCTGAATCCCTCAACAAGCTCACTGAGATCCCTGGAGGTAATTCCCAATTTATTTTTGGGATTCTGGATGCCCAAAACCCCTCCCGTGCTGCCGCCCCCGAGATCCACCCCCCCCAGGCCGGGATATCGGGATAAAATCCTTGGGATAAAATCTTTGGGAAAAGCGGGAATTTCCCCCTCGATTCCAGCCTGAATCAATCCCTTCCTTCCCAAATTCAGATCGGGAAAAAATCCCCTCCGATCCCCCATCCAAGCCCATTCTGAACCCCAACCCCACAAAATTCCCGGTTTTTCGGAACGGGATTCCGACTCTTCCCACGCTTTGATCGCTCTTCCGAAAAGTCGGAATTTTATTAATTTTTTTTTTTTTCATCCCCGAATATTCAATCCGAACTTTTCCCGGGAAAACCCGGAATCCGTCTCCCGATTTTCCCCCCGCCCATTTCTGACCCTCCCCCTCCCTCCGAGACAATTCCAGGTGGAAAATTCCCGCCAGGAATTCCAGGATCCCTGGAAAAACCCGCGCTGGGAATTCCGAATTCCTGGGATTTCTCCGAGGTTCTTTTCCTTTTTCCTTTTTCCTTTTTCCTTTTTCCTTTTTCCTTTTTCCTTTTTCCTTTTTCCTTTTTCCTTTTTCCTTTTTCCTTTCTTTTCTCTTTTCTCTTTTCTCTTTTCTTTTTCCTCTTTTTTTTCTTTTCCTCTTTTTCTTTTTCTTTTTCCTTTTCCTTTTCCTTTTTCCTTTTCCTTTTTTCTTTTTCTTTCTCTTTCCTCTTTCCTCTTTTCTCTTTTCTTTTCCTTTTTTTTCTTTTCCTTTTTTTTTCTTTTCCTTTTTTTCCTTTTCCTTTTTTTTTCTTTTCCTTTTTTTTCTTTTCCTCTTTTCCTCTTTTCCTCTTTTCCTCTTTTTCTTTTTCTTTTTCTTTTTCTTTTTCTTTTTCTTTTTCTTTTTCTTTTTCTTTTTCTTTTTCTTTTTCTTTTTCTTTTTCTTTTTCTTTTTCTTTTTCTTTTTCTTTTTCTTTTTCTTTTTCTTTTATTTCCTTTCCCTTTTCTTCTTTTTTTTTTCTTTTTTCTTTTTTCTTTTTCTTTTTCTTTTTTCTTTTTCTTTTTTCTTTTTTCTTTTCTCTTTTTCTCTTTTTCTCTTTTTCTCTTTTTCTCTTTTTCTCTTTTTCTCTTTTTCTCTTTTTCTCTTTTTCTTTTTTTCTTTTTTTCTTTTTTCCTTTTCCTTTTCCTTTTCCTTTTCCTTTTCCTTTTCCTTTTCCTTTTCCTTTTCCTTTTCCTTTTCCTTTTCCTTTTCCTTTTCCTTTCTCTCCTCTCCTCTCCTCTCCTCCCCTCTCCCCTCTTCCCTCTTCCCGCTGGGATTTCTCTCTCCCGCTTTCCCTGCCACTCTCACTCTCCTCCTCTCCCGATTCCCGTAGGATCTCCCGAAAATCTCCTTCCTCCTCTCTCCGGCCACGCCCAGGCCCGGCCGCTCCGCTCGCTGCCGGCGCTGAAGGAAGAGGATGAGCTGCTGCTCCAGGGGATTTAGGGAACCATTCCTGGGAATTCTCTTCTTCCTCGGATTTTCTGCTTCTCCGTTCCTGGATTTTTTTTTCCTTTTTTTTTTCCTCAACCCCTTTCCATGGCTTTTTTCTTTTTTTTTCCCCCCTTTCCTGTCTCTCTGGGAGCTGGAATTCCAAAAAAATTCCATCATTTGGGATGTGCTGCTTCAATCAGCCAGGAAGACTCAGATCCCACCGTTGTAGGAATTCAGGAATTCCTGGGAGAAATCCCTTCCCCAACAGCAGCAAAGTGCAGAATCCAGGGTGGAATCGGCACAAATCCCGGGGCTGAACAACGGGAATGGGCACAAATCCCGGGATTTCCAGGGATCCGAGCCCAAACTGGGAATTCCCAGCCCTCCCTCTGGAGCATGAATTCCGTGAATAAATCCCGGTCCTTCCGCTCCATCCTCGTCCTTGGGGTCAATCCTTACAGGCTGAGCTGCTGCTCCCAGGGATTTAGGGACACGATTCCTGGGAATTCTCTTCTTCCTTGGATTTTCTGCTTCTCCGTTCCTGGAATATTTTTTTTCCTTTTTTGTTTTCCTCAACCCCTTTCCATGGCTTTTTCTTGGTTTTTTCCTTCTGTTTCCCATCTCTCTCCAGGAGCTGGAATTCCATAAAAATGGAATCAGCCAGTAAGATTTTTTTTCCTTTTTTTTTTTTTTTTTTCCTCAACCCCTTTCCATGGCCCTTTTTTTCTCCCTTTTCCCGTGTGTTTCCGGGAGCTGAAATTCCATAAAAACGGCGTTTCCATCATTCAGGATGTGCAGCTTTAATCCACGAGGAAGATTCAGATCCCACATTTGCAGGAATTCGGGAATTCCTGGGAGAAATCCCCTCCCCAACAGCAGCAAAGTGCAGAATCCAGGGTGGAATTGGCACAAATCCCGGGGCTGAACAGCGGGAATGGGCGCAAATCCCGGGATTTCCAGGGATCCGAGCCCAAACTGGGAATTCCCAGCCCTCCCTCTGGAGCTGAGCCCAAGAATTCCAGGAATAAATCCCGGTCCTTCCGCTCCATCCTTGTCCTTGGGGTCAATCTTGATGGGCTGAGCTGCTGCTCCCAGGGATTTAGGGACACGATTCCCGGGAATTCTCTTTTCCTTCGGATTTTCTGCTTCTCTGTTCCAAATAAATAAAAAAAACCCCAAACCTCCCCAGGAATAATCAGCAGGACGGGGAAATCCCCAGTAGGAATATTTTCCCTTTCTCCCGGATTTCCAGCCGGAATTTTGGACAATTCCTGAATCCACAGCAATTCCTTTTCCTGGTTTTTGTGGGATTTTATTTTGTTTTGTTTTGTTTTGTTTTATTGTTTTATTGTTTTATTTTGTTTTATTTTATTTTGTTTTAGTTTAGTTTTATTTTATTTTTATTTTATTTTAGTTATTTTATTTTATTTATTTTGTTTTATTTTGTTTTGTTTTATTGTATTTTATTTTATTTTATTTTGTTTAGTTTTGGTTTGGTTTGGTTTATTTTGTTTTGTTTTTTTTATTTTATTTTATTTTATTTTGTTTTAGGTTTTTTTTTATTTTATTTTTATTTTATTTTATTTTAGTTATTTTATTTTATTTATTTTGTTTTATTTTGTTTTGTTTTATTTTATTTTATTTTATTTTGTTTAGTTTTGGTTTGGTTTGTTTTATTTTGTTTTGTTTTATTTTATTTTTATTTTTATTTTTTTATTTTATTTTATTTATTTTGTTTTATTTTGTTTTATTTTGTTTTATTTTTTGTTTTATTTTGTTTTATTTTATTTTATCTTATTTTATATTTTATTTTATTATAGTTATTTTATTTTATTTGTTTCATTTCATTTCATTTCATTTCATTTCATTTCATTTTTTTATTGTCGGTGGTTTCTTTTTTTTTCCCCCCTTCGGGAACAGCTCAGGCGGCGGAAGAGAAAAAAGAGGAAGAGGAAATTCCCACCGTGGCGGGAAAAGTGGACAAAGCCAAGAAGGACGGAGCCAAGGACTCCAAGAAAAAAGCCGGAGAGAAGGAGCAGAAGGAAGAAGCCAAAAAAAAAGAGGGGGAAAAAGGAGGAAAAGAGGAAAAAGGAGAAAAGGGGGAAAAGGAAAAAGGGGAAAAGGAAAAGGGAGAAAAGGGAAAGGACGCGGAGAAAAAAACCGGGAAAAAAGGGGAAAAGGAAAGCGAAGCTGGAAAATCCGGAGGCGCCAAATCCGACGGAAAAGCCGCCGGGAATTCCAAAGCTCCGGCGAAGAAGAAGTGACCTCGGGGGAAGGAGGGAGCTGGGAAGGATTTTTGGGGGAAATGTTCCAGGGAAGTGAGGAGCGCTTGGAGCTGGAGGAGCTTTCCCGGATGTTCCGCGGAGTTCTTCCGGGATTCGGCTTTCCTGAAGGGAAAATCGGGAATTTGAGAGGGAAATTGGGAATTTTCAATGAAAATCGGGAATTTTCAAGGAAAAATAAGGAATTTTCAAGGAGAATTGGGAATTTTAAAAGGAAATTGGGGATTTTAAAGGGAAATCAAGAATTTTAAAAGGAAATTGGGGATTTTAAAGGGAAAGCGAGAGTTTTAGAGGGAAAACGGGAATTTTCAAGGGAAAATCAGGAATTGTAAAGGGAAGTTGGGAATTTTGAGGAAAAAATTGGGAATTTTCAAGGAAAATCGGGACTTATAAAGGGAAATTGGGGATTTTAAAGGAAAAAAATGGGGAATTTTCAAGGAAAGTTGGGAATTTTAAAAGGAAATCAGGATTTTTAAAGGAAAATTGGGAATTTTTAAGGAAAATCAGGAATTTTAAAGGGAAACCGGGAATCTGAAAGGAAAAATCGGGAATTTTCAAGGGGAAGTGGGGATTTTAAAGGGAAACCAGGAATTTTCATCGGAAATTGGGGATTTTAAAGGAAAAATTGGGAATTTTCAAGGGAAAGTGGGAATTTCAAAGGAAAATCGGTAATTTTAAAGAAAAAGTCAGGAATTTCAAAGGGAAATCGGGAATTTTAAAGAAAAAGTTGGGAATTTTAAAGGGGAAACCGGGAATTTTAAAGGAGAATTTAATTGGGAATTTTCCCTTCCTCCTCTGGTGCCTTTTTTTCCCTGGATTGCTGCAGGAAGCACCGGGAATTCCATCTTTTCCGGGAGATTTATCGGCATTTTCCCAATTTTTTTTTTTTTGACTGAGGAGAGTCAGGAATTCCTCTCGGCTCCCGTGCGGCCGCTGCTCCCTCCCTGCCCGGGAATTCCCGCCCGGAGGTTTTATCGGGAGCTTTATTTGGAATATTTCAGGGATTTTTGCCTGAAATTTTCCAGCTCTGGGGAGGGTTTAACTCTGGATATTTTTTTTTAGGGGAATAGCGTGGAAAATTTAGGAATTCAAAATGTTGCGATATCCTGGAATTGTCTACTCCAGAGGGGCTTTGATGCTTTGTCCGTGGGAATGAGAATTTTTTTTTAATTTAATTTAATTTTATTTTATTCTATTCTATTCTATTCTATTTTGTTCTATTTTATTTTATTTCTTTAATTTCATTTACATTTTTATTTAATTTTTATATTTAATTTAATGTATTTTTAAAAATATTTTATTGCATTGCATTTAAATTTTTATTTAATTTTTAAGTTTAATTTAATGTAATTTTTAAAATTTAATTTTATTTATTTATTGATTTGATTTTATGTGGTTTTGTTTAATTTTTTATTTAATTTTTTATTTTATTTTAATTTTTATTTATTTATAATTTTTTATTTCTTTTTATTTCATCTTTAAATTTAATTTTATTTAATTCATTAATTTAATTTCATTTTTTTATTTCATTTCTAATTCAATTTTATCTCATTTTCAAATTTAATTTTATTTCATTTATTATTAAATTTTATTTCATTTTTAAATTTAAATTAATTTTATTTAGTTATTGAATCTGATTTAATTTTTCATTGAATTTTTCATTGAATTTACTTTATTTATTTAAATTTATTTATTTTTTATTTGATCTTTTGATTTTATTTAAATTTTTATTTCTTTTGATTTGGTTTATTTGGTTTTAAGTTTTTATTTAATCTTATAATTTGATTTTATTTAATTTTTCATTTCATTTCATGTGACTTATTTGATCTCATTTTGTTTCTTATTTACTTTTTATTCCATTTTAAATTTTAATTTAATTTCATTAATCTTATTTAATTTTTATTTCATTTTTGTACTTTATTTTAATTTTTTAATTTAATATTTATTTATTTGTTTGTTTGTTTGTTTAGAATTTCTTTATTAATTTTTTTTTATTTTATTTTAAATTTAATTTTTTTCCCGATTTTCTTTATCCCGCCCGCCTCATCCCGCTGGGAAACGAGCCTGGAAAAAAACTTTTTGGGAATGCTTGGGAAGAGGAGGATCAAGAGAATGATGAGAATTCCCAGGAATTTCCAGGGAAATCTGGAATTCCAGCCTTGGGAATTCCGCCCCGGGACACAGAGAAAGCCAAAATCTCCATCCTTGGCGTGGCACCGCTGGAAAAGTGGGAATACGGAGACAAAAATGGGATTTCTTGGGAATTTCCACCCCAATCCCAAATTTCCTGACCCTGTTGTTTAATCAGGAATTCTGGGAATAATTGACACAGACTCTGGATTTCTTTGGAATTTCAATCCCAATCCCAATTTTCCTGGCCCTGTTTAATCAGAGGTGGGAATATTGACACAGACGCTGGAATTTCCACCCCAATCCCAATTTTTCTTTGGAATTTCAATCCCAATCCCAATCTTCCTGACCCTGTTTAACCAGCAACGGGAATAGTGACACAAACCCTGGATTTCCTTGGAATTTCCACCCCAATCCCAAATTTTCTTAGGAATTTCAATCCCAATTCCAATTTTTCCATATCCCTGTTTAACCAGGAAAGGGAATATTGACACAAACCCAGGATTTCTTGGGAATTTCCACCCCAATCCCAATTTTTTGAGCCCCTGTTTAATCAGGAATGGGAATATGGACACAGACTCTGGATTTCCCTGGAATTTCCACCCCAATCCGAATTTTTCGTTGGAATTTCAACCCCAATCCCGATTTTCCTGCCCCTGTTTAACCAGAAATGGGAATATTGACACAAACCCCAGATTTCTTTGGAATTCCCACCCCAATCCAAATTTTCCTGGCCCTGTTCACTCAGGAATCCCGGGAATGAAAAGGTTTTTCCGTTGGATTCAGTCTTTCCTCCCTGGGATCTTCCGGATCCGTGGGATTTTTTTTTTTTTTGGGGAAGGGATTTTTGTGCCTTCAAAACTCCGGGATGGAATTGGGGCAGGAAACCTTGGATCCCCTTGGAATCTCACTGGAAATTCGGGATCTACCTCCCTTTGGAGAGGGAAGAGGAGTGGGTTTATTCCCCATCCAAAGGTTTCCGGGAGGAAAATCCGCTCCTTTTCCCGGGAATTTCTTCTCCCTCTGCCGACTCCCATCCCTATCCCATTGAAGATAATTAAAATCCCAAATGAAATATTAATTGGGATCGGGGGGATCCTTTAAAATCCACCCCAATCCCTTTTTTTCTCCGAGCAGAAATTCCCAATTTTTTAGATCAGAGCCGAAAAAAATTGTGGGAATATCTTGTTGACTTCCTTTTAAAAAGGGGGATTTTTCCATTAAAAAAAAAAATTAATTAATGCTTTGGGAATAATTGGGTTTGGAATTATCGGGGTGGGGGTGGAATGGAGGGAAAACATCCCTGGGATTTGGATCAGACCCAAAAATTTTGCAGGAATGTCTTGTTGATTGTATTTAAAAAGGGGGATTTTTCCATTAAAAAAACCCCAAAAATTAATTAATCCTTTGGGAATAATTGGGTTTGGAATTATCGGGGTGGGGGTGGAATGGAGGGAAAACATCCCTGGGGTTTGGGAATCCATCCCTGGGGTGGATTCTGGGATCCATCAATCAAAATCCCAAATGAAATATTAATTGGGATCGGGGGGGATCCTTTAAAATCCACCCCCAATCCCTTTTTTTCCAAGCAGAAATTCCCAATTTTTTAGATCAGAGCTGAAAAAAAAATTGTGGAAATGTCTTGTTGATTAAATAAACAAAAAGGGATTTTTCTCTTAGCAAAAATTAATTCATCCATTGGGAATAATTGGGTTTGGAATTATCGGGGTGGGGGTGGAATGGAGGGAAAACATCCCTGGGGTTTGGGAATCCATCCCTGGGATCAGGGAATCCATCCCTGGGGTGGATTCTGGGATCCATCGATCAAAATCCCAAATGAAATATTAATTAGGATCCTTTAAAATCCACCCCACTCCCTTTTTCCCCGAGCAGAAATTCCCAATCCTTTGGATCAGAGCCAAAAATTTGGTGGGAATGTCGTGTTGATTAAATTTAAAAAAAAAAAAAAAAAAAAAAAAAAGGTATTTTCTGTTAATAAAAATGAATTAATCCTTTGGGAATAATTGGGGTTGGAATTATCGGGGTGGAATGAAGGGAAAACATCCCTGGGGTTTGTCCCTGGCATTTGGGAATCTGTTTCTAAAATTTGGGAATCCGTTCCCAGGATCTGGAATCCATCCCTGGGATCCGGAATCCATTCCTGAGTTTTGGGAATCCCCGAATGGAATTTGGGAATCCACTCCTGGGTTCAGGGAACCCGTTCCTAAAAACTGGGAATCCACTCCTGAGTTTTGGGAATCCACTCCTGGGATTTGGGAATTTGTCCCTGGCACTTGGGAATCCATTTCGAAAAATTGGGAATCCACCCCTGGAATCAGGGAATCCAGTCCTGGAGTCTGGAATCCATTCCTGGGATTTGGGAATCCATTCTGAAAATTTGGGAATCCGTTCCTGGAGTCTGGAACTCATTCCTAAAAATTGGGAATCCATCCGTGGGACGTTGGAATCCATTCCTGGAGTTTGGGAATCCGTTCCTGGAGTCAGGAATCCATTCCTAAAAATTGGGAATCCACTCCTGGGATTTGGGAATCCATTCCGAAAATTTGGGAATCCACTCCCAGGACTTGGGAAGCCACTCCTGGGACCAGGCAAGCTGAAATTCCTAAAGAAATTCCTAAAAATAGGAAAGCCATTCCTAAAAAAATTGGGAATCCATTCCTGAGTTTTGGGATTCCACTCCTGGGTTTTGGGAATCCATTCCTAAAAATCAAGAATCCATCCCTGGGATGTTGGAATCCATTCCTGAGTTCTGGGAATCCAATCCTGGAGTTTGGGAATCCGTTCCTGGAGTCTGGAATCCATCCCTAAAAATTGGGAATCCACTCCCGGGATTTGGAAATTTGTCCCTGGCATTTGGGAATCCACCCCTGGGATTTGGGAATTTATTTCTAAAAATTGGGAATCCATTCCTGAGTTTTGGGAATCCACTCCTGGGACCAGGGAACCCATTCCTAAAAATTGGGAATCCATTCCTGGGGTTTGGGAATTTGTCCCTGGCATTTGGGAATCCATTCCTAGAAATTGGGAGTCCACTCCCGGGACTTGGGAATCCACCCCTGGGATCAGGGAATCCAATCCTGGAGTCTGGCATCCAACCCTGGGATTTGGGAATTTGTCCCTGGAGTCAGGAATCCATTCCTAAAAATTGGGAATCCGTTCCTGGGATTTCAGAATTTGTCCCTGGGATCTGGGAATCCATCCCTGAGTTTTTGGAAATCCACTCCTGGAGTCAGGGAACCCATTCCTAAAAATTGGGAATCCACTCCTGGATTTTCCCTGCTCCAGCCAGGATTTGGGGAATCAGGAAAGGAAAGGAAAGGAAAGGAAAGGAAAGGAAAGGAAAGGAAAGGAAAGGAAAGGAAAGGAAAGGAAAGGAAAGGAAAGGAAAGGAAAGGGGAAAGGAAAGGGGAAAGGAAAGGGGAAAGGGGAAAATTCCAGCCCGGGAGCAATTCCGGGTTTTTTGGGCGGAGTTGCTTTTCCACCAGCAGATGGAGAAATTGCCTCGGGAAAGGCAGGGGGAGGGAATTTTCAGGGAAAATGGGATTTCTTGCAGGAAAATGGGAATTCTGGTGAGAAAATGGGATTTCTCGTGCCGGATTTGGGAATTCCAGAGGCCAAAAGTTGCATTTCATTCCCAGAAATCGGGGAATGTTCAGACTGGGAGGACATTTGAGATTTCTGGGATTTCTGGGATCAGCAGCTCTGACAGGGAGGATATTTGGGATTTCTGGGAATTCTGGGATCAGCAGCTCTCATGGGGAGGATATTTAGGGATATTTATGGATATTTAGGGATATTCATGGATATTTCCATGGAAGATCCTTTCAGCTCCGCTCTCCCACCCTCTCCTGCCCTTTCCAAACCGTTCCTTTGCCTTTCCCGTGGGTTTTGGGAATAAAGAAAACCCGGAGGGAGCCCAGCGGCCCCATTCTCCCTCTGCTAAATCCAGACTCAATCCCCTTCCTAATTAGTCCAGATCCTAATTAGCAAACTGCTGCTCTGGGATAACGATCCCAAATCCCACCTGGAGTTCAGACAAACCCCCGAGGATGAGGTGGGAGCCGATTAAAGGCAGAAAACGACAAAAGTTTTTTGGGGTTTTTTGGGTTTTTGGGGTTTTTTTTTTTGCATCCATCACTTTGGGCTGAGCTCTGCCCCTTTCCCAAAAATAACAGGAGCAGCTGAGGGGAGATTTTTATTTTTGGGGGAATTTGTTCCCTCTTCCTGGAAGGATCCTGGCCTTGGATTTGGGTGGAAAAATGGGGTTGGAGCACCTTGGAAGGGACCAGGGTTTGTTATTTTTGGAGTTTGGTTTTTTTATAATAAAACCAAAACCCTTTCCTACTAAAACCCAAACCTGGATTTGGGGTGGACAAATGGGGTTGGAGCACCTTAGAAGCGACCAGGGGTTGTTATTTTTGGGGTTTGGTCTTTATAATAAAACCAAAATCCTTTCTAATAAAACCCAAACCTGGTTTGGGGTGGTCAGATGGAGCTGGGACACCATGGAACCGACCAGGGGTTGTTGTTTTTGGGTTTGATCTTTACAATAAAAACAAAACCTTTCCTAATAAAACCCAAACATGCTTTGGAGTGGTCAAATGAGGTCATAGCACCTTGGACATGACCAAGGGTTGGGTTTTTATGGGTTTGGTCTTTACAATAAAACCAAAACCTTTCCTAATAAAACCCAAATCTGGATTTGGGCTGGTCAAATGGAGTTGGAGCACCTTAGAACCGACCAGGGGTTGTTATTTTGGGGTTTGGTCTTTACAATACATTTGTATTGTTAATATTCCCAGTAAAGAACTGTTATTCCTATTCCGAAATCTTTGCCCAAATCAAGCCCTTGATTGCAAAATTATAATTTGTTGGGGGGTGAGGGGTTTACATTCCCCATTCCAAGGGAAATTCCAGTTTCCCTGGCAGATACCTGTCCTTCCAAACCAAGACAGGTTCCACCAACCCAAGACATCCAGGCTGGAGATTTGGAGCCCGAGAACCCTGAAGCGGGAAGAGGTTACGATATCCAGAATATCCTCAGGGGAAAAGTCTAAAAGGGGATGAGGAGGTTGGAATTCTGTGATCCTAAAGGTCCCTTCCAACCCAACCCGCTCCGTGATGCCGTGGGTGGAAGGAGTTGAAATCCGGCTGGAGGATTTCCGTGGGCTGAGGGAAAGTGAAGGATTTCGGGGTTTTTCTGGGTTGGGATTTTTAAAGGGAATGCCCCATTTTTCAAGGGAGTTCTCCAGTTTTAAAGAGAATTTTCGATTTCGAAAGGGAATTCCACATTTCTAAAGAGAATTTTTCATTTTTTGAAGGGAATTTTCTGGTTCCAAAGAGACTTTTTGATTTTGAAAGGTGGTTTTCCTTTTTTTCGAGGGAATTCTCAGTTTTTCAAAGGGAATTCTCCATTTTCAAAGAGAATTTTCGATTTTGAAGGGGAATTTTCAAATTTTAAAAGGAATTCTCAATTTTTAAAAGGGAATTCTCCATTTTTAGGGGAACTCTCCATTTTTCAAAAGGAATTATCAATTTTTTGAAAGGGAATTTTTCCTTTTTTTCAAAGGAATTCCCCATTTGAAAGGGAATTTTCCATTTTTTACAAGGGATTTCTCCATTTTGAAAAGGGAATTTTCAATTTTGAAAGGCGATTTTCCTTTTTTTTTCCCAAGGGAATTCTCGATTTTTAAGGGAATTCTCCATTTTTAAAGAGAAATCTCCATTCTTAAGGGAATTATCAATTTTTGAAAGAGAATTTTCCCAAGTGTGGGTTTGTGGGGTCAGTGTGTATTTACCCCACCCAGGTGTGGGTTTGTGGGGTCAGGGTGTATTCACACCTGGCAGGTGTGGGTTTGTGGGGTCAGTGTGTATTTACACCTGAGTTTGTGGGGTCAGGATGTAGTCACACCTGGATTTGTGGGGTCAGGATGTATTCACACCTGGGTTTGTGGGGTCAGGGTGTATTTACCCCTCCCAGGTGTGGGTTTGTGGGGTCAGGGTGTATTTACACCTGGGTTTGTGGGGCCAATGTGTATTTACCCCTGGGTTTATGGGGTCAGTGTGTATTTACACCTGGCAGGTGTGTTTTTGTGGGGTCAGTGTGTATTTACATCTGGGTTTGTGGGGTCAGGATGTATTCACACCCGGGTTTGTGGGGTCAGGGTGTATTCACCCCTCCCAGGTATGTGTTTGTGGGGTCAGTGTGTATTCACACCCAGGTTTGTGGGGTCAGCGTGTATTTACACCTGACAGGTGTGGGTTTGTGGGATCAGGGTGTATTTACCCCTCCCAGGTGTGGGTTTATGGGGTCAGTGTGTACTTACACCCGGGTTTATGGGGTCAGTGTGTATTTACACCTGGGTTTGTGGGGTCAGGGTGTATTTACCCCTCCCAGGTGTGGGTTTGTGGGGCCAATGTGTATTTACCCCTGGGTTTGTGGGGTCAGGGTGTATTTACACCTCCCAGGTGTGGGTTTGTGGGGTCAGGGTGTATTCACACCTCCCAGGTATGGGTTTGTGGGGTCAGTGTGTGTTTACACCCAGGTTTGTGGGGTCAGGGTGTATTCACACCTGACAGGTGTGGTTTTGTGCGGCAGTGTGTATTTACCCCACCCAGGTGTGGGTTTGTGGGGTCAGTGTGTACTTACACCTGAGTTTGTGGGGTCACGGTGTATTTACACCTGGCAGGTGTCTGTTTGTGGGGTCAGGGTGTATTTACACCTGAGTTTGTGGGGTCAGAGTGTATTCACCCCTCCCAGGTGTAGGATCAACCTGTATTTACACCTGGCAGGTGTAGGATCATTGGATCATTGTGCACTTACACCTGGGCCTTGTCTTCTCCAGGTACTCACGGTTTGGCGGAGTTTTCCCCCCCGGTGTGTCCCAGCTGGAATAAAACATTCCTGCTTCACCATTTCGGATTTCAAACTCCTTTTCTCAGCTTCCCTGGGAGAGGCACAGAACCCTTCCCCACCTGGAAATGGAACACAAACTTCTGCTTCCGTCCTGAATTCCCACCTCAGGCATTCCCGATTCCCTCGGGAGGAGCCGCAGCCTGGATTTCCACCCCTCCAGCCCCCCGAGCTCTCCGCTCCTCCCCGTCCTGGTGCTCTGATGGGAGCACAATCTGCAAGTCAGAAGGTTTTTTGCTGTTTTGTTTTTTTTTTTTTTTTTTTTTTGGAAGGCAGCATTTATTTTGTGGTTGTAAAACGAAGCCTTTTCCCCCCAAACCGCTCTTGAAGAGGAAAAGGTGTTGTCCTCCGAGGGGCCAGACTGCTCCAGTGGTTTTGCTGCTTTCATTTTTGGGTGGTTTTGTTCAAAGCCAGGGGTGATTTTTGGGTTCTCAGTTCCCAAAATCCACTGGCTAGGAACTGAAAATAGAAACCCTTGGCCACTCAGAGCCCGAGTTATTTTATTTTTTTTTTAACTTATTTTATTCTTCCCCTCTTTCATTTTAAATCCTTTTTTTTTTTTTTTTTTTTTTTTTTTTTTTTTTTTTAAATGAAAGCCAGAAACTCATTTCAGGGGTGGGGGGAGAGCAGGGAGAACTTCTCATTCCATTCCAGTTTTATCTATCCTTAATTATTTAATAAAGATGAGATTTTTTTGGGGTTTTTTTTTGGTTTTTTTTGTCATTCCAAAGCTTCTAACGCTCCTAAAACCCGGCGTTTAATTAGTGCAGAAGGTTTTAATGAGGGTGGAGCACTCGTTCATCTGGAGATGGGGATGGGGGAGGACTGGGGATGTTTTCACGCTGACAGAGAGGAAAAACCAACTTCCATCCTTCTTCCTTCTTTATTTTCAGCAGCCCCATCTGCCTCGTAAATCCCCCCCTCCCTTGGCTGCTGGGGAGTGGAGCCTTCTCCCCGAAAATCCCGCTTTTTTTTGGAGGAGAAACCCAGCTCAAAAAACGCCATTTGATTCCAAATCCAGCTGTTGGTCGAGTCCAAATCCAATAAATCCAATCCCAGCCCTCCAAAGGAATGGCCTGGCGGTTCTTTTTGCTCAGAGGGAATTTGGGAATCATTCCTGCTGAGAGCCTGGATTAACTTTAGGATTAGGATCACAGGGGTGGCCTGGAGGCAGAGTGACCTCAGCAGAGCTCCACTCTGGCTGGGGAAGGCACCAGGAGCACATTCCCTGGGAATGGCTTCCAGCAGGACTCGGATCCATCCCGAAATTCACAGATGGAAACAAAGGAAACAAAACTTTTCATTCCCAACTTCTGTGCTCCCATTCCAGCTCCATGCCCGAAGCCTCTCCCCTGGAAGTTCAGCTGCCGTGAAACGAAGGATGAGGGAGTGGATGATCCCACCCCTGCTGGCTTCGGGACAACTTCCACCATCCCAGAGTTATCCAAGCCCTCTCCAGCCTGGCCTTGGACACTTCCAGGGATGGGCCAGCCACAGTTTTTTCCAGGAAATCCAATCCCTTCCCTCACTGCGCTCCAGGGAATTTTTCCTTCCCAATCTCCCATCTAACCCTACTCTCCTTCAGGTTGTCAAGACATTGTTAAATCTTCCTTACTGTTTAATACTATTATTATTATTGCTGAATATTTACCTATTTTTAGATATTTATCTATATTTAGATAGTTCTCTATTATTAGATATTTATCTATCTTTAGATATTTATTTTTAGATATTTATCTATTATTAGATATTGATAATATCTAATACTAGATATTAGATAAATAGATAATAATAGATATTTATCTATTACTAGATATTTATCTCTTGTTAGATATTATCTATTATTAGATATTTATCTATTTTACATATTTATCTATTCTTAGATACTTATATATTATTAGATATTTATCTACTATTACATATTTATCTATTCTTAGATTTTGATCTATTGTTAAATATCTATCTGTTATTAGATATTGATCTCTTGTTAGCTATTTATCTATTTTTAGATCTTTATCTCTTGTTAGATGTTTGTTATTGTAAGTTGTTTACTACTGACAGATATTCAGCTGCTATTGAATACCTTTTATTAGAATATTATTATATTTGGAATGGAGACTGGACAAGGCCTCGTCAAGACTCTAAAGAGGGGAAACGATGCCTCAAGTTTTAATTTCATTTATTCAGTTTTAATTCCATGTATTCGGTTTTAATTCCATGTATTTGGTTTTAATTCCATGTATTTCAGGTTCTGTGCTGCCCAGGGGTGCAGCTCCCAGCCTCACATCCAGGGTCACTCAGCTCTGCACACAGCAGGGACACAAAACAAATCCTGCTCCTGCTGCACACCAAGGACAGCTGGGACAAGTTTCCAGGCCCAAAAGCACAAACAGCGGTGGCTGGAGGGAGAAAACAAGAAGGGTGGGACTGCATCAGCTGGAGCTGGAATTGGACAATTCAACCCCAAAGTGCAAATGGACCAGAACTGATCAAAGGGTGAGACCTTGTGACCGGGCCTCCATTTTGTGTCCATTTTGTGTCCATTTTGTGTCCATTTTGTGTCCATTTTGGGTCCATTTTGTGTCCATTTTGTGCCCATTTTGTGTCCGTTTTGGGTCCAATTTGTGCCCATTTTGTGCCCATTTTGTGTCCATTTTGTGCCCATTTTGTGCCCATTTTGTGTCCATTTTGGGTCCATTTTGTGTCCATTTTGTGCTCATTTTGTGTCCATTTTGTGTCCGTTTTGTGTCCATTTTGTGACCATTTTGTGCCCATTTTGTGTCCATTTTGTGACCATTTTGTGCCCATTTTGTGTCCATTTTGTGACCATTTTGTGTCCATTTTGTGTCCATTTTGTGTCCATTTTGTGTCCATTTTGTGCCCATTTTGTGACCATTTTGTGTCCATTTTGTGTCCATTTTGTGTCCATTTTGTGTCCATTTTGGGTCCGTTTTGGGTCCATTTTGGGTCCATTTTGGGTCCATTTTGTGACCATTTTGTGCCCATTCTGGGTCCATTTTGTGCCCATTTGAGGTCCATTTTGTGACCATTTTGGGTCCATTTTGTGTCCATTTTGTGACCATTTTGGGTCCATTTTGTGCCCACCTTGGGTGCAGCCCTGGCCAGGCTCTTGTCCTGCCCAAGGTGGCCTTTCAATAAATCTCTGCTTTATTCTCCAGCTCTGCCCAGCCCCTGCTCCAGCCCAGCAGGGGTTTTAGGGAGGCCACGCTCCTCCCAGGACATTTCCCGTGGTTTCATGCCCAGGAACAGCTCCAGGCTCCGTCCGACACACCTTCAGTCAAAGCCTCCACCCAGCCCACGAACAATCCAGGGAAATTCCAACTGGAGAAAGACAAAAATCAATGGATGTTCTCCCAAAAAAAGCTCCCCCATCTTTCAGTCCTTCTCTGGAGCTGCTCTCATCTCCCAGAATTTTCCCCCAAAAATTCCAGCTTTGTAGTTCTGCCCCATCGTGGGCATTCCGAGATTTGGCTTCCTGCAAAATCCATAAATAAATCCATTCCTGCAGATCCTTTCAAGCACTGGGATTTCTTTGTTCCTTGCTGGCTTTGGGAAGGTTTTTTTTTCCCCATCATCAAGCGTTTCGTCCCAGCTGCTTATCCCGTTATCCAATGTTTTCTGATCCCTAGGGAATGGGCTGGGCAAGTCTTCCTCATAGAACCGTGATATTAAACACGGATTGATCATTAATTGCTCGTTATTAAATATTTAAGATTTCAGGGCAGTGCTGAATCAGCGGTTCCTAATCCTGAATTTGCTGCATGGAATTTTCTCCACCAGGTGTAAATATGGGAATATATCACTTTGTTCATATGAGGGGTGTAGGTGGGGAAGTATTTTTTTTTTTTAGGAGAAAGAAAAAAGAAAAAAGAAAAAAGAAAAAAGAAAAAAGAAAAAAGAAAAAAGAAAAAAGAAAAAAGAAAAAGAAAAAAGGAAAGGAAAGGAAAGGAAAGGAAAGGAAAGGAAAGGAAAGGAAAGGAAAGGAAAGGAAAGGAAAGGAAAGGAAAGGAAAGGAAAGGAAAGGAAAGGAAAGGAAAGGAAAGGAAAGGAAAGGAAAGGAAAAAGAAAAACGAAAAAAGAAAAAGAGAAAAAAGAAAAAGAGAAAAAAGAAAAAGAGAAAAAGAAAAAGAGAAAAAGAAAAGGCAAAAAAAAGAAAAAGAGAAAAAAGAAAAAGAGAAAAAAGAAAAAGAGAAAAAAAAAGAAAAAAGAAAAGGCAAAAAAGAAAAAGAAAAAAGAGAAAAAGAGAAAAAGAGAAAAAAGAAAAAAGAAAAAAAGAAAAGGCAAAAAAAAAAAAAAGAAAAAGAGAAAAAAGAAAAAAGAAAAAGAAAGAAAAAGGAAAAAAAAAGAAAAAAAGAAAATAAAAAGAAACCGGCATTTGGGATTTCAGCCTGGATATTTATTGAAGCTGGAAGGGAATCACGGAGCTGACAGAAGCTCTCACACACTTCCCAAATAAAGATTTCTCCAAAAGTCCCAGGATTGCTCCATCGGTATCCGTTTGTTTGGCTCGGCTGAGTCTCTCAATCCCTTTGCCCATGGCTTCCAGCCACGGAGTGAAGACAATTCCATTCATTCATTCCTTGTTTTTCTAACACGGGAACGCCTCTGAGCTGGAACAACCGGGGAATCGTCTCAGGATTCAACCGGCGGCGCCTTCCAACCCAGAGACGCCCACAGCTCCGTCAGGAATAAACCAGGAGGAGCTTGGGAAGATCCCTGGATCCCGAGGCAGCAGGAGCCAGGGACAATTCCCAAAGGGCGGTTGGGATTTGGACATTTTGTCCTTGGGAGGGCGGGGAGGGGAAGGGTTCCTGTGCATGGATGTGAGTCACGGCCCGGGAACAGCACCCGGGGTGTTTGATGGATTGGGAATGGGAAAGGGATCATGGATGGGACATAAACCCATGGCCTGGAGGGTTTGATCTGCTCAGTGATAAATTGGGAATGGGAAAGGGAAAGGGATCATGGATGGGAAATAAATCCATGGCCTGAAGGGTTTGATTTGTTCCATCATTAATTGGGAAAGGGAAAGGGATCATGGATGGGACATAAATCCATGGCCTAGAAGGTTTGATCTGCTCCATGATTAATTGGGAAAACAAAAAAGAAGGGATCATGGATGGGAAATAAATCCATGGCCTGAAGGGTTTGATTTGTTCTGTGATTAATTGGGAAAGGGATCATGGATGGGACATAAATCCATGGCCTGGAGGGTTTGATCAGCTCCGTGATTAATTAGGAAAGGGATCATGGATGGGAAATAAATCCATGGCCTGGAGAGTTTGATCTGCTCCATGATTAATTGGGAAAGGGAAAGGGATCATGGATGGGAAGTAAATCCATGGCCTGGAGTGTCTGATTTGCTCTGTATTTAATTGGGAAAGCAAAAAAGAAAGGATCACGGCTGGGAACTAAATCCATGGTCTGGCATATTTTATTTGCTCTGTAATTGATTGGGAAAGCAAAAAAGAAGGGATCATGGATGGGAAATAAATCCATGGCCAGGAGGGTTTGATCTGCTCCGTGATTGGGTGGGAATGGGAAGGAGATGATATCGTGTGTGGGAAATAAATCCATGGCCTGGTGTTGTTTGATTTGTTCTGTGATTAATTGGGAATGGGATCATGGATGGGACATAAATCCATGTTGGATTTGTTCCATCGTTAATTGGGAAAGGGAAGAGAGGGGATCATGGATGGGAAATAAATCCATGGCCTGGGATATTTTATTTGCTCCATAATTGATGGGGAAAGCAAAAAAGAAGGGATCATGGATGGTTAATAAATCCATGGCCAGGAGGGTTTGATTTGCTGTCTGATGTCTTGGGAAAGGGAAGGCAAGGGGATTAAATGGGAATTAAATCCCAAGGCCTGGCATTTAATGCTGCTGTGGTTGCAGATCTGCAGGTCTGACCTTGCCCGTGACTTTCCTCTCTTCCAGCACTTTGTCCATCCTGCCAGGAGAAGGTGCTGGAGCCAAGATTCTCCACCTCACCACTCCCTCCTCCCCTTTCCCACCAGGAAGTGCAGAGGAATTCAGGACCCTCTGGCCCTGCAGGCTGTTCCCTCCCTGAGCCTTCGGGATCCTCCTCCTCCTCCTCGCTCCCATTGCCCTGACCCCTCTTCCATGCTGGGAGGCATCACCCCGCCCCCAACACACCCCAAAAAACTTCTCTATTGCTGTGGGGGACGCACAGGAACGAGGCAGGGAGTGCATTAAAGAGGCTGCGTGGAGCTCTTGCAAGCAAGAGACTCCTCTTTTATTTTTTTGACTCTTTTTGTACATTTACAGATGTGCCCACCCCAGAGGTGGGACCCTTGGGAACCACTGGTCGTTTTTCAGAGACCATCACCGAAGCCCCTCCTCTGGGAACAGATGTGGGAACTTCGGTAGTTTACAGAACATGACCTTGTGCTTCAAGACCGTGCCTGGGAATAGAATTCCCAAAACCAAAACATACACGCACGAGCATAACAACACTTCTCCACCGGGAGCATTTCCCTTTGCTGTGGGTGACAAATTCCTCCTTTCTCCAGGATTGCATCTCAGATCCCCCTCCCTCAAAAAGAGGAAGAATCCTGTGCAGCCCTGGTTGGAGCCTGAGACGTTTTGGTTTTTCTGAAACTCTTTTCCCAGAGGGTTTTCTGTCAACCAGAGACACGGTTTTTTCTCACTCTAACCTTTGTTTGCATTCCTTTCCCTAGGAGGGACTTCTCCTTGACGTCCCTCTGCTTTGACCAATTGTGATTGACGAAGTTTGTTTCACCAATTGAATTGTTCTGTGTAGAACAGTACAAAAGAAAAAAAAAAACAAATTGCCAAAAATCAACGAAGTCAACTGCCAGCGTTCAGAAGTTGAAGTCTGTGTGGTTGTGGTCATTAACGGCATCAATCCTGGTGTTGGGGATGTCTTGGGTTGTGCAGACAGGGGTTGTACATTCTATTTTCATTTGTTAAAAGCAGCTGGGGAGATGTTTTTTCTTTATCTCTGGTAACTCCAGGGGGGAGAGGCCGGACGCCTTCTGGGCCATGAACGCCTTCCTGGGCTGTGTCCCGGCGTTCCATCATCCCATGGGGAGATGGATCACACCCCCCCTGGCAGTGGGGAGGGGGAGCAGGCAGTTTCTACCTGGATAAAACTGAGACACAGCGACAGGAAAAGATCCAGCTTTGACCCGATTTCTGGGAGGAAGACCGGACCCCATCTCACCATCACCAGATCCCATCTCACCAACACCAGACCTGATCTCACCATCACCAGACCCCATCCCACCAACACCAGACCCCATCTCACCATCACCAGACCCCATCTCACCAACACCAGACCCCATCTCACCATCACCAGACCTCATCTCACCAACACCAGACCCCATCTCACCAACACCAGATCTCATCTCACCATCACCAGATCCCATCTCACCATCACCAGACCCCATCCCACCATCACCAGACCCCATCTCACCATCACCAAACTCCATCTCACCATCACCAGATCCCGTCTCACCATCACCAGACCCCATCCCACCATCACCAGACCCCATCTCACCATCACCAGATCCCATCTCACCATCACCAGACCCCTCCTTACCAACACCAGACCTGATCTCACCATCACCAGATCCCATCTCACCACCCCTGGACCCTTGTTCTACAGGATCATCTCTGCTCCACCAGAACCACCTCTGCCACCCCAGGAAGACTCACTTTTGGACTGCTCCCAACCCCCTGACCCACAGGGTGTCAGGTTGTAGCTCTGACTCTGTCAGGGTTCTCCAAAATTGTTGTTTGTTTGTTTGCTGGTTTGGTTGGGTGATTTTGTTTTTCTACTGCATCTGTATTGTTAATATTCCCAGTAAGGAACTGTTATCCCTATTCCCAAATCTTTGCCTGAAAGCCCTTAATTGCAAAATTATAATTTGTTGGGAGTGAGGGGTTTGCATTCCCCATTCCAAGGGAAATTCCAGTTTCCCTGGCAGGTACCTGTCTTTCCAAACCAAGACAGGGAGTGTGGGTTGAATGCACCGACTTGTTCCAGGACCTCTGGGAATTCTGGGATTGTGTCTTCCCCGCCTCTTCCTGGGTTCCAGCCAACCCCAGGGCTCTCGTTCTCCCACTGCTCCTCCCCTCCCTTCTCTTTCCCCACGGCAAAGCCCCATCCCCTCCTCCGGCGTTAGATATAAAGGACCCAGTAATTGATTGCTAATTAGATAAACTTCATTAAGGTGAGAAGCCGAAGCGAGCAGCGCGCTGGGAGAGCCGGAGAGCACAAGTCTCAGCTCCTGCTCCACCCACAGCTTTCTGAGTTTTCCCCACAGTTTCCCGTGGATTCATCCCTAGGGATTCACACCATTCCCGCTGAACAATGGAAGCACCATTTGGTTGGCTTTTTCCAACAGAAATATCCCAGGAAATGATTGGGAAGGATGGGAATCGGGCTGGAATCTCTTCCCACTGAAGTGTTTGTCATGGAAACCTGGACTAAAAAGTGGGAATGGCTTTCAGCTGGAGGAGGGTGGGTTTAGATGGGAAATTGGGAAGGGGTCCTACCCTGTGAGGCTTTGGATGTCCCTGGATCCCTGGAAGTGTCCAAGGCCTGGTTGGATGGGGCTTGGAGCAATCTGGGATAATGGAAATGGTCCCTCCCCAGTCCATGTTTTGCCCCCAGTTTCCCATTTTTAATAAGTTTTTGGTTTATACCCACCCCTTGGTCCCTCCCCAATCCATGTTTTCCCCCCAATTTCCCATTTTTATCACTTTTTGGTTACACACACCCCTTGGTCCTTCCCCAGTCCATGTTTTCCCCACAATTTCCCATTTTTATCACTTTTTGGTTTACACACACCCCTTGGTCCCTCCCCAGTCCATGTTTTCCCCACAATTTCCCATTTTTATGACTTTTTGGTTTACACACACCCCTTGGTCCCTCCCCATCCATGTTTTCCCCCCAGTTTCCCATTTTTATCACTTTTTGGTTTACACACACCCCTTGGTCCCTCCCCATCCATGTTTTCCCCCCAATTTCCCATTTTTATCACTTTTTGGTTACACACACCCCTTGGTCCCTCCCCAGTCCATGTTTTCCCCGTTGTTTCCCATTTTTATCACTTTTTGGTTTACACACACCCCCTTGGTCCTTCCCAATCCATGTTTTCCCCGTTGTTTCCCATTTTTATCACTTTTTGGTTACACACACCCTCTTGGTGCCTCCCCAGTCCATGTTTTCCCATATTTGGTCACAGTTGAATTTTCTAACTCCGGCAGTCTGGGGTCTCCTGCCCTCTCACGGTGGTCAGTGGATGAAGTTTCTCCTCTTCCTCGCAGCACTGTCCCTGGGAACCTTCCACTGTGGCCACCATGGTTTCACCAAATCTCCCCTTTTCTCCCTTTCTTCATGTTTTATGATACAAAGCTACATTATCCTGCACCTCTAACTTTTCAGTTCCTGCAGCTTCTGCAACTTACAGTTATTATTGCTTAATATCCTCTACTTATTTACAATTTCTGCAGTTTGCTTGATAGCCCCTACACATTTATAATTATTAACACAAATTACCTAAATCGTTCATTTCACTTACAACGCCAGGTACTCCCAGCTACGGCGGCAGCAGCCGCTGGAAGAATCCCAGAATATTTCCCCCCCCCCCAACCCAGCACCCCCTTTTTCCTCCCTTTTCCCTCTCCTTGGCCGCAGCTCCTGGAATATTCCTGAATTCCCAGCCCCCAGCAAGAACCAACCCGCATCCACCCTCTGGAAGCGGAGCCGGAGTCGATTCCCGAGGCTCCTCCAGCTCCTATTTTTAAATCAGCCAGGGTTTGTTATTATTGCAATCGTCGTTGTTATTCCTGGGCTTGGGCAAACGCAGGGGAAGCGTGGCCCTGTTTGTGTGGATTTGCCGTCCTGGGATATTTCGGGTGTCGCTGGCAAATCCAGCCCCGAGCAGCAGCAGCAGCAGGAAAACAAGGAAGCACAATTAGCAGCGGAGTCAGGCCGGAGTTTTGTTGCCGTTGGCCAGCAGGTTTGGATGGGAGCTCCGGCCAAGAGGAAATCTGATCCAGATGGAAGTTCTCACTTCCAGCACCTAAAAAAAGGGGCCCAGACAGCTCCGTGTGCACGCAGGGATTTATTTTTTTTTATTTTATTTTTTTTCCACTCAAGAAATTCCGAGGGGATTCCAAGCCTTGTGCTCTCACTTCTGTGGCAGGAGCAAAACCCAGCTCCTTTTCCTGCCCCCTGGCACGGCTCCAGGGGGAGAAACTCTCCGGGCTTTGCTGGAACCAGGATTCCCCGTCCTCCTTCCCAAGCCTCCTGGTGTTTTTTCTGCTTGGAGTGACCTGAGAGGAACTTCCCTCAGGAGCTGCTGCTTTCCTGCTTCCCCAGCTCCTGGCAGGCTGGCAGGGGTTCCAGTTAGGCTGGGACAAAGTCTGGAGAAAATTCCCAGCTCTCCTGCGCCCGGAGCGGGGGTTGAATTCCAGCAGCCGCCCCTCGGACCGGGAATCCTTTCCCTCTGAAAGGAATCTGCTCCCAACTCTTTCAAACTGCTTCAAGGCCCAGCCTGAAGGATCCAAGACCCAGAAGAGGGGAGGGAGTTTCCGTCCTGATTTGTGGAAATTTCACTCTCCACGAAGCTCTGAAGGGAGGTGGCAGCCAGGCAACCCGGGAAGCGGGACAGGAGGAGAGGGAACGGCCTCAGGCTGGGTCAGGGCAGGCTCAGGGTGGGACAGCAGCAGGAATTTCTCCATGGAAAGGGTGCTCAGGCCTTGGAAGTGCCCAGGGAGGTGCCACCCACCCCTGGAGGCGTCCAAGGGATTCCTGGAGGTGACACTCAGTGCTCCAGCGGGATGGGGCACAGCTCAGGCTGGATGATCCCAGACGTCTGGGGTTCCATCCCAGGATCTTGAAGCTTGGGGAAGCTTAAATCCAAGTCCAACCTTCCAATCCCAGCATTCCCAGTAAAATATTCCCTGCCGGAGCCACCCCAGTCCTGGTGCAAAGGCAAATTCGTTGGATAAGGAGCGACTTCTCGGCCACAGAGGGGAAGGAGTTCCCAAGTGTTCCATGATTTTTTTCACTGGGATTTTCAGGGATTTCACTCAGGATTCTGATCTCCTCATGCCGGGTGCAACACAAACTTTCCAGATTTAATTGTCCAGAGAAATTGAGGGATGCCTGGAAGCATCCCAGGCCAGGTTGGATGGGGCTTGGAGAAACCTGGGACAGTGGGAAGTGTCCCTGCCCGTGGCAGGGGTGGGGCCGGATGAGCTTTAAGATTCCATCCATCCCAAAACATTCCAGGATAACACAATGTCTAATATTTTTTTCCCCCCCAGGATTCCAGGATAATACAATGTCTAATATAGAAAATAGAGAGAGAGCCACGGATTCTCTCAGCTACTGGGGAGAATTCCTGCACTGACACTTCCTGGGTCTCCAAAGGATTGGAATGCTCAGGATTTTCCTACTTGAATTCTTTCTGACCTGAGAATTCCTGTCAAATCCAATTACCCCGGGGATACAAGGGGAAAGATCAATGTCTAATTGATAAATCACATCACAAAGGTTTCACTTTGCTGCTGCGGTGTGAGGGATTTAATTCCCTGCCCTGTGAATTCCCAGCTTTATGGGAATTGTAGTGGAAATCTCGTGGGATGAGTGGCCTGTGCTCCATGATTAGTGGGAAAGGGAGAGAGAAGGGTCTCATGTGGGAGCTAAATCCATGGCCTGGAGGGTTTGATCTGCTCCATGATTAATTGGGAAAGGGAAGAAGAGGGGATCATGGATGGGAAATAAATCCATGGCCTGGAGTGTTTGATTTGCTGTCTGATTTCTTGGGAAAGGGAAGGAAAGGGAATTAAATGGGAATTAAATCCCAGGGCCTGGGACTTAGTGCTGATGTGGTTGCAGAAATGATCGAGGTCTAATTGATAAATCACATCCCAAAGGTTTTCCTTTGCTGCTCCGGTGTGAGGGATTTAATTCCCTGCCCTGTGAATTCCCAGCTTTATGGGAATTGTAGTGGAAATCTCGTGGGATGAGTGGCCTGTGCTCCATGATTAGTGGGAAAGGGAGAGAGAAGGGTCTCATGTGGGAGGGAAATCCATGGCCTCGAGGGTTTGATCTGCTCCATGATTAATTGGGAAAGGGAAGAAGAGGGGATCATGGATGAGAAATAAATCCATGGCCAGGAGGGTTTGATTTGCTATCTGATTTCTTGGGAAAGGGAAGGAAAGGGAATTAAATGGGAATTAAATCCCAGGGCCTGGGACTTAGTGCTGATGTGGTTGCAGAAATGATCGAGGTCTAATTGATAAATCACATCCCAAAGGTTTCCCTTTGCTGCTCCGGTGTGAGGGATTTAATTCCTTGTGCCGTGAATTCCCGGCTTTATGGGAATTGCAGTGGAAATCTCATGGGATGAGTGGTCTGGATGCCTTTGTTCCCCACGTGCTCCTTCTAAGGCACGGATCCCTTCACAGGGCTTTGATTTGGGGCATGACAAGACGCGTAATTTGGCCGTGAAGCTTTCATCCTGCAGAAGAAACAGGATTCCAGTCCCTTTGGAGGCTCCGGCCCTCCCACACCACATCAGAGAACGGGAGTTTGATGAGGGAGAAACCCCAAACAAAGCCCCGTTTCAACACGTCAGAACAGGACATTTTCATTTCAGGGAGGTTGAAATGTCCCTCCTCCGATGAATCACGGAGACAAAACCGCGGGGGGACTTTTCACTGGAATTCCTCACGGTCCCTATCCCACAAAAACCACGGCAAAGGCTCCACGCTCTGGGCTGATGGTGGCTCCGAGCAAGGAGAGGATGGAAATTTCCAAATCTCTGCTGCAGAAGCCACGAAATGACAATAATGTGAAACCATCCACGGGCTGGGATGGATTCATCCCTAGGGATTCACACCATTCCCGCTGAACAATGGAAGGACCATTTGGTTGCCTTTTCCAACAGAAATATCCCGGAAATGATTGGGAAGGATGGGAATCGGGCAGGATTCTTTTCCCCCAGAAGTGTTTGTCCTTGAAACCTGGACTAAAAAGTGGGAATGGCTTTCAGCTGTAGGAGGGTGGGTTTAGATGGGAAATTGGGAAGGGATCCTTCCCTGTGAATTTTTGGATGTCCCTGGATCCCTGGAAGTGCTCAAGGCCTGGTTGGATGGGGCTTGGAGCAATCTGGGATAATGGAAGAGGTCCCTGTCCATGGCAGGGCGGGAATGGGATCATCTTTAAGATCCCTTCCCACCAAAACCCTCCTGGAATTCTGGGATTCTGTAAAACACAGTAGTAGTAGTAGTAGTTGCTGTTGTTGTTATTGTTTAAATTTTTTTTTAAAAAAATTATTTTTATTTTTATATTTTTATTTTTATTTTTATTTTTATTTTTATTTTTATTTTTATTTTTATTTTTATTTTTATTTTTATTTTTATTTTTGTTTCATCATTTTATTTTTTGTTATTTTGTTATTTTTCTCATCATCATTATCATTATATTGCTGCTGTTGTTGTTGTTTTTGTCTTTGTCATTGTCCTTGCCACTATCATTATCATTATCATTATCATTATCATTATCATCATTACCATTACCATTATTATTATTATTATTATTATTATTATTATTATTATTTCTTCTGGGGGGGAAAAAAAATTCAGCAAAGAAGAAGTGAATCCTGAGAACGATCTGGGATTCCTCTTCGGAGAGCCGAGAATTTGGGATCCTCCCTGAGATAAAGAAGAACAACCCTTCCGTTGTTCATTTCCAGAGGAAGTAAAAGCTGGAACTTATCCAGGGATATTCACCCAGTGGGATAAGGATTTGATAAGGAACCATCTCTGATTTTCCATGAACCACGGAAAGGTCGGTCACCCCAGGGAGAGGCGGTTGTGGATGTTGTTTCATCGCCACAAATTAATTAATTCCCTTGCCCTGTGAATTTTCAGGGGCCTCCAGCTGAGGCAGCCCAGTAATTTCTGAGAAATCTGACGGGTCAGTGGATTTGGCCTGGATTGAACTTTATTCAGCTCCGTTTTCCAGCCCAGATCCTACACCCCGCCTGGAACACCATGGAGTTCCCAAAACCCTGTGGACAGGAGGCCACGCCCCACCAGAACTGCTTTAACAGCTTTCTCACCAACAATGGAGCATCCAAAGGGGGTTGGATCTCCGTTCCCAATCCCTCTCACCTCCCAGGGCCGCTGTCTGGGGTTATGGAACCCAAAATGTGTGTTCTGTTTCATCTGTTGAAAGCAGCTGGGGAGATGTTTTTGTTCTTTATCTCCTGTGACTCTGGGGCGAGGGGGGCGGTGACTTCTGATAACGGGGCAGCTGATAAAACCAGGTGGGGCAGGGTTTGTTATCTCTTTTACCACCGTCCTCCCTCTGGGGGGATATCTGCTGCTAATGAGTCATTAAGGGTTATCTCCTGCTAATGGGTCATTAAGGGTTATTGTCTGCTAATGAGTCATTAAGAATTATATCCTGCTAATGGGTCATTAAGGGTTATCGCCTGCTAATGGGTCATTAAGGGTTATCTCCTGCTAATGAGTCATTAAGGATTATATCCTGCTAATGGGTCATTAAGGGTTATCGCCTGCTAATGGGTCATTAAGGGTTATTGCCTGCTAATGAGTCATTAAGGATTATATCCTGCTAATGAGTCATTAAGGGTTATCTCCTGCTGATGGGCCATTGAGGCTCACCAAGGACAGGACATATTCCATCATCCCACTGGGAGATGCTCCACCCAGTGGGTGGAGCCAACCATTCCCGCCTGGATAAAAACTGAGACGCGGGAACACCAGTGATCTGGTTCCACCGGATTCCCGGAGGAAGAGCGGACCCTTCTCACCATCCCTGGGCCCTTCCCACCATCCCTGGGCCCTTCCCACCATCCCTGGACCCTTCTCATCATCACCGGACCCTTCTCTCTCAGGATCATCTCTGCTCCAACAGAACCACCTCTGCCACTCCAGGAGGACTCACTGTGGGCTGCTCCCAACACCCTGACCAACAGGGTGTCAGGTTGTAGCTCTGACTCTGTCAGGGTTTCTAGGATTTTTGTTGGTTTGTTTGTTTGTTTGTTTTGGGTTTGGTGTTTTGGTTTTTTTTTTTTTTTTTACTACTACATTTGTATTGTTAACATTTCTAGTAAAGAACCGTTATTCCTATTCCCAAACCTTTGCCTGAAATCCCTTGATTGTGAAATTATAATAATTTGGAGGGGGCGAGGGGTTTGCATTTTCCATTCCAAGGGAAACTCCAGCTTTCCCTGGCAGACACCTGTCCTTCCAAACCAAGACAGAATGCTGCAGCCAAGAGCTCAAGACAGGACAGACCGACAGGATCGAGGGCAGCCGGCTCTTGGCTGTTCCGGCAGCTCGGGGAGGAAGAGCTCAGGCTGATCCCTGTCCTCCCCAACATTCCCGAAGGGAATTTTGAGGGAGCCACTGATGTTCTCCAGCCGTAACGGAGGCTGCTGGTTCCAGACCCCCAATTTAGGGGCGCTTCGGGGTTCCTGTGTTTGCCACGGGTTCCAAAAAAAAAAAAAAATCACTGCAGAAAGGGAGGGTTTGGGAGATGGAAAAAAACATTTCGAATTCCAGGATTTCGGGACCAACAGGACGTCAGGTCGTATTTCTGACTCTTTCAGTGGGGTTTTTTTTGTTTGTTTGTTTGTTCTTTTGCTTTTTTTGAACTGTTTTTGATCTTATTCTCTCTGCCGAGGTCGGGATGGACACACAGACAATGCAGGTTTCGAGATCTGATTTGGATGTTTATTGTTTCTCATCTATTCACAGACCCACGAGCTGTGAGCTCTGACCAGCGAGTCGGAGAAAGGAGGTAAAAATGAAGAGTTTTTAACTCTTCCCAAGGTTACTTAAGCGCTAATTACCCAATAACGAGGTGACACTGACATTATTTATGTTTTTGACCCAATACTGACCACCCAAGGCCCGAAATGCGGACATTTTCACCCAATTATAGAAAAACCACCTAAACCCATGAAGAAGGAAGAAGAAGAAGAAGAAGAAGAAGGAAGAGGAAGGTGAAGAAGAAGGTGAAGAAGAAGGAAAAAGAAGGTGAAGAAGAAGGAAGAAGAAGGTGAAGAAGGTGAAGAAGAAGGTGAAGAATTAGGAAGAATTAGGAAGAAGAACATGAAGAAGGTGAAGAAGGAGGTGCAGAAGGTGAAGAAGAAGGAAGAAGAAGGTGAAGAAGAAGGAAAAAGCAGGAAAAAGAAGGTGAAGAAGGTGAAGAAGAAGGTGAAGAAGAAAGTGAAGAAGGTGAAGAAGAAGGTGAAGAAGGTGAAGAAGAAGGAAAAAGAAGGAAAAAGAAGGTGAAGAAGGAAGAAGAAGGTGAAGAAGAAGGTGAAGAAGGTGAAGAAGAAGGTGAAGAAGAAGGAAAAAGAAGGAAAAAGAAGGTGAAGAAGGAAGAAGAAGGTGAAGAAGGTGAAGAAGGTGAAGAAGAAGGTGAAGAAGGTGAAGAAGGTGAAGAAGGTGAAGAAGGTGAAGAGGAAGGACCCAGACAGCGCCCAAAGCCCTCCATCTTGACTCACGTGCATTACTACACACTAAAAATCCCCAAATCCAAGTTTCCAGCATTCCAAGACGTTTTTATTTTTAATTTTCCTACTAAGGAACTGCCATTCCTATTCCCATACCTTTGCCGGGCGAGCCCCTGAATTTCAGAATTACAACAATTACAAATTATAATAATTCGGAGGGAAGGGGTTTGCATTCTCCATTCCAAGGGAAGCTCCAGCCTTCCCTGGCCTTCCCAAACCAAGCCAGGGAGCCAAACCGGATCCGAGCAGGCGGAGCCGACGTCACCCACGGGACACTCGGAAGGCGGGATGAGCTCAGGGAGTGAGCTGTGGTTGTTTCCCAGGCCGGGATTTCGGAGGCTGTGCCAGAACCTTCCCGCTCCAAACTCCTCCTTTCCAGCCTCTTGGAAAATCGGTGTCGTTCCCAAGGTTTGGGGTTGGAGTAGGGAATTCATGCCAGAGCCGAGGAGGTTTTTATTCCCCTCACACCGCACCCCACCCCCCCAAAAAAAAAATGTTTTTGAATGTGCATCCCAAACTAACGTCAATTCATTACCAGGAGTAGAAAAGGAAAAAAAAAAATAAAATCTGGAAAATGAAAATTATCTGTAATTCTTGTCTTTATTTTTTTTTTCGGTTGAAATTCCGAATAATTTGATCCTTAAGAATTTTCCAGGGAAGAGCCAAGTCCCAAAGGGTTCCCAGATAATCCGCGAGGCTTTGCTTTGCCGAGTTTCTCTTCCCTGCCCTCCCACCCATCCCAAATCTGTCTGCAAGCTTGTCAGCCAGTGGGGGAAAAAAAAGATATTCCAAGAAGTGTTCTGATCTCTGCTCCTCAAATTCCTGGAATAAACCTGTTTGGATCCTCTGGATCCCGGGCGGGATCCATCCCTTGGTGATGCTTTTGTAACGAGGGGGAAATTTTGGGTCAAAATTAAATTTTTGAGTCAAAATCTTATTTTTTGCTCTGCTGTCCTTGGTCTCCCTCCATCTCTACCCAGAATTTCATCCTATGGATGATTTTTCCCAGAATAAAGAAGATTTTTTTTTGTAATTCCCTCATCATTCCTGATGTCTCCCTATCAGTTCCAATTAATCTAATAATAGATTTTAAAGAAAAAAATTCCTCCTTTTGCCTTTTTTCCAGCTTTCCTGCCTCCAATCTTTTTTGCTGGCACCCGGAGGAGAAAAAAAAAAAAAAAAAGCGGGGAAAGGAGAAAAAAAAAATTGGGACAGAAAATTCCATTTGTCCTGGAGAGCAAAAGGAGAGAAACAAGGATACGAACACGAAACATTGAAATCCTCCCTTCGGAAAGAACGTTTCCATTTTTTTGAGCTGTTTGTAAGGAAAAAAACCCCAAAAAACCAAACAAAAGACACACACACCAAAAAAACCCAAACAAAAACAAACAAACACATTGGGAATGATGCTGATGCCCCAATCCCAGCCTAATCCCAGGAGGTTCGAAAGCTCAGGAGATCACAAAACAAAATAAAAAAATAAAATAAATTAAAAAAAAAAACAAAAAAAACCCACAAAAAACCCACACACACACACACACAAAAAAAAACCACAACAAAAAAAACACAACAAAACCCAAAGAAACCAAAAAAACCCAAAACAAAAACAAACAACCCCAAACAAACAAACAAAACCAAAACAAAACAAAAAAACCCCCACAATTCCTCCCTCAAATCCAAACATTAATATTCTCTGGAATCCTCCTTTCCAACCTGCTCTCTCCCCGCTCTGCTTTGCGCCTTCGTCCACTTCATTTATTCCCGAATTTCTGCCTCCAGCACCTGTTGTCCATTAAAAGCCTCTCCAAACAAACATTTCCCGAGGAAAAACTCTCGGAGCTGAACGTTCTGCTCCATTAATTTTCCCGAGGGGATGATGATGATGTCTGTCCTTTGTTTTTGCTTTTAATGGCCCGTTAAGGACGGGGGGAGTTTCGGATCACCTTGGAAATTCGAAAACAAGGGATAGAAAAAAATCTCCTTTATTTTATTTTATTTTATTTTATTTTATTTTATTTTATTTTATTTTATTTTATTTTATTTTATTTTATTTCTCTCTCTCTCTCTCTCTCTCTCTCCAGCTGCAAGCTGGAGAGGCTGTGTGAGTTCCACCCTTGGTAACGAGGAGGTTTTTTTTAATTGGTGGATTTTTACTCTCAGGGCACTTTGAGAGTGATTTTCCACTAGGAAAAAAAAAAAAAAAAAAAGGAGGAGGGAAATGTGGGAAAAAACCCCAACACAAACGCTGAGAGAGGACATAAAACTCCCTCAGCTGTGAAGGGGGGAATCGGTGTGGATCCACTGGATCCCTAAAAACGGGAGCTGGATTTGTGGGATGCAGCTCAGGCTCTACATTTACTCTGTTGGGGGGAGGATCCCAATGATGCAGGAAAAGAATCCTCAGCGTGTCCACGGGGTTGCCGATGCCCAAGTTTGGGATCCAAATCCATCCTGCTGTGGATCCCCGGGAAGGAAACGCAGGATTCCCCCCCAAAAAAATGTCACCTGAGCCACTGCGCCGGGGGCTCTGTCAGAGCCTGTGGGATTCAGGGTCGGGAATTCCAGTTTTGGGGAGTCCCAGTTTTGGGGGAGGCAGAGGTGGAAGGATGAGTCCTGTGGGATGCTGCAGGGATTTCTGGGAATTGTTAATCCGGGAAGGGTTGGATGTGCAGGGCTCCGTTTGCAGGTTCCAAGCCGGGGTTTTATGGGATTGCGCACCCGACCTCTTTGTCCCGGTGTCATTCCCCAGACTGGAGCTCAACCCTTATCCCTGGAAGCGTCCCAGGTTGGACAAGGCTGGGAGCAGCCTGGGATGGTGGCAGCTTTCCCTCAGATGCTGGAATTCCAGGGTCTTTCAGCTCCTTTCCAACCCCCAACAATTCTGGGAACCTCTGGCTCCTCAAGGGTGGTCAGGAGATGGAGCCACTGACATGGGAATTGGATCCTTGGAAGCCTCGGAGCTCCTCCAGCCCAGGAATTGCACCTGGAATCCATGGATATGGAGGCAGGACCACGAGGTCCTAAAGGAGCTGAACCTGGCAGGGAATTTTTTGGGGTGTTGTCACACCCAGACATTATTTGGGGAAACCAGGAATCAGGAATTGGCTGTAGGAGCTAAAAACGAAACCAGAAATTCCCTCAGATGCTGGAATTCCAGGATCTTTCAGCTCCTTTCCAACCCCGACAATTCTGGGAATCTCTGGCACTTTGAGGGCGGTCGGGACATGGAGCCACCGAGATGGAAATGGATCCTTGGAAGCCTCGGAGCTCCTCCAGCCCAGGAATTGCACCTGGAACCCATGGATGTGGAGACAGGACCGTGAGGTCCTAAAAAATGGGAAAGGCAGGAGCTGAACCTGGGCGGGGATTTTTTTGGGGGTGACTGTCACACCCGGACATTATTTGGGAAACCAGGAATCAGGAATTGGGCTGTAGGAGCTAAAAACGAAACCAGAAATTCCCTCAGATGCTGGAATTCCAGGATCTTTCAGCTCCTTTCCAACCCCGAGAATTCTGGGAACCTCTGGCACTTCGAGGGCGGTTGGGACATGGAGCCACAGAGATGGAAATGGATCCTTGGAAGCCTCGGAGCTCCCTCCAGCCCAGGAGCTGGACCTGGAATCCATGGATATGGAGATAGGACCACGAGGTCCTAAAAAATGGGAAAG